>BDDC01000291.1:0-76682 GCA_001662425.1 Chlamydomonas sphaeroides | reverse complement strand
CGGAATGCAGCCAAGGGGCAGGCAGGGGCTGTACGAGACGGAATGCAGCCAAGGGGCAGGCAGGGGCTCTAAGAGACGGAATGCAGCCAAGGGGCAGGCAGGGTCTGTACGAGACGGAATGCAGCCAAGGAGCAGGCACGGGGCTCTAAGAGACGGAATGCAGCCAAGGGGCAGGCAGGGGCTGTACGAGACGGAATGAAGCCAAGGGGCAGGCAGGGGCTGTACGAGACGGAATGCAGCCAAGGGGCAGGCAGGGTCTGTACGTGACGGAATGCAGCCAAGGGGCAGGCAGGGGCAGTACGAGACGGAATGCAGCCAAGGGGCAGGCAGGGGCTGTACGAGACGGAATGCAGCCAAGGGGCAGGCAGGGGCTGTACGAGACGGAATGCAGCCAAGGGGCAGGCAGGGCTGTGACGCCGCCTTTGTGGGGCGGGGTGCGCTGGGCGCCTTGTTGGCGGGCGCCGCGGCCCACCTCGATGGGGTCCTTGCGGCGGGACGCTGAGGTGACGCCCGCGAAGAGGCGCCGCAGGGGGGCCTTGCCCATGATGGCGCCGCCCATGCTCTGGGGGGCGCGAGGGCGGAGCGCACGAAGGCGGAGAGAGGGAGGAGGGCGGGTGGGTTCGGTGCAGTGCGCGGGGCACAAGGGAGCGGCGGAGGGTTGTGGATGCATCAAGAGTGGAACGCGCACGAGCAAGCCAGCCTTCCCCGCTCCCAACGGCCCCTCGCTCCTCCCTCCCTCCTGCCCTTCCCCGGACCCCTCTCCTCCCCTCCCTGTCCCCTCCCCTCTCGCCCCGCCCCTCCTGACCTGCACGCAATCCTCCTTGCTCAGCGCCTTGGCCGCCGCCACCACCCCGGGCCGGGTGTACGGCGACGCCACCTGCACCCCCAGCTGCCGCCCAAGCGACGTGCTGCCAAAGGCCATCACCCGGGCCATGTGGTCGCGGCTGCTGGCCCAGGCTGCCGGCGGCAGAGAGTGGCTGAAGCCATAGCCGCCGAGCAGCTCGTCGGCGCCGTCGCCGGTGGCGGCGTGGCGGAAGCCGCGCGCCGCGGCCTCGGACAGAGCCGCCGCGACTGCACGCAGCGGCAGGTAGGGGCAGGAGGCGGTTGGCGGGGCGCGTGCACGGGTACCCTGGCTCGCCTGGACTGCGCAGGCCGGCGAGCCGGCCCCAAGCCCCCATTGCCGACACGTCCGTACGTCCGAACGTCGAGAAAAGTTGCACATTGTGAAACCAGGTTTCACGTAGGTTTCTGGACGAAACCACTCACTGGCCAGGTCGTTGCGCACGGACATGGGGTCGAAGCTCTTCGTGGCCCGCACCACGAGCGGCAGGTACTTGCGCAGGAGCTCGGGCAGCGAGATGCGCAGTATGATGTGGGTCAGGCCCGCGGCGGCGGCGGAGCGCTGCGCGTGGGGCAGGTCCGTGGCGTCTGGAGGTGGGGCCAGGGGAGAGGGCGGGTGCGGCGGCCGAGAGTGCAGACCACACGGTTTACAGCAATACAGCAATTCACAGCCCATGCAGCGCTTGCCTTCCGAGCACACGACGGTGAACGCGGTGCTCAAACCGAGGTCCGCTGCCCCGATTTCGGCCACGATGGCGCTGTCCAGCCCGCCGCTCAGCAGCACGCACGACCCTAGCGGGCCGGGCTGCCAGCTGCTGCCGATGGAGGCCAGCGCGGCCAGGACGCTGCGACGCAAGCGCTCAAGCCGCGCCTGGGGCCGGCGCCACCAGGCCAGCGCTGCCGCCGCTGCCGCGGCGACGACGGCGCCGGCGCATGCCAAAGCCACGACCGTGTGGCTGCGCGTGCGTGACGGCATCGTATGATAGGAACTAGACGAGCGGCAAGCGTAACGTATCGAACGGCCGGCTTAATGCAACATTGCCGTTAGCATCAGCGTCGCCACCGCATGCGCGACAGGGATACATGTATAAAGCGCGAACCAAGGAGCTATTCTGGCAGCAAGCGTACGGCGCTGCAGCACTGGCGATCGCCCGGGCTGGAAGCGTGGAATGATGAGAGCTCTTCCCAAACAACAGGTTTCACACGTCCCGCCAAGCGCAGCATTAACAACAGACAAACAGTTGAATGAATGCATCCAAGCGAAGCATGACCTGATATGACCACCAACGCGCAATGCTGCGCGTGTTTCTTCTTTGGCTGTTCGTCCAGGCAGCAGCTAGCTCTGAGAGCTGGCAGTTACTGCTGCAAAGAAGCTGTACAAACACGAGCTTAGGATGGAGCTGCTATAATGCCGCAGTTAACGTCACAGCCGCTGGCCAGCTGCCGGTGGAGGCAAACACGACTCTTGAGCTTGTGGACTTCTACCTGGACGCTGCAGCTCTGCTCCCACCCGCACCGAACACGGTGGGTTCGACCGCCCTGGCACCGCCCGGTCCCGCCGGCAAGCCCCATGCCCCACGCGCGTGGGGCGTGGCCCCTCCCCGAGCACCACACCCAGCCGTGCGACGACAACGCGCGGGGGCGCCGTAGCGGGTACACGAGCTTCCGAGCCCCGCCTTGAAGCCAACCACTGCGCCAGCGCGGAGGCGAGACCCGTACATGCGGCGTGGCTTGCCCGTGGGAGCGCACCCCCGGAGGCGGTGCTCGTAGGGGCTACCACCGTGGCCATGCCTGACTGCAACAACCCCGATGGCCCCAGCTAGCGGCTCGTACTCTTTGATAGCCGAGCCCGCGCTCACACCCTTCCCTGCTGCGCCCCCTCTGGCCCATGCTCGTCCGCATCGGACAGTTCCTCATCCCACGCGCCATCGCCCTGGGGACCGGGGCTCGCCTGGTGCTGCGGGACGTGCGAATCAACGCGGCGAGCTGTGACACCCTGTCGCAGCACCAAGCGTACGCGTGTCGCCTGAGCCCGTCGCCGCGCTTCGACATCTCGCCGAACGCCCTCGTCACGCATGCCTTGTCCACCGCAACCGCCGACCTCACCAACGTGACTCTGACCTGCTCGGGCCAGCCGCGACCATACGCGTGCCTAGCCAGTGTCGTGCGGACAGGGCAGCAGCTCGTGGACGCGATCGTCGCCAGCCAAACGGTCGACCTAGCGCGCAGGGGCCTGCAGCACGCTCCCGCGCCGACGCTCGGTCGGCGCAGTCTGCTGCAAAGTGCGTTTCACCAGCTTGACGTCCCGCTGTACCTGTACGTCCTCAACGACATCTCCCTGGCGGATCTGCCGCGCCCGTACCGCTACGCGCGCGGCGGCCGCGCCATCGCCATCCCAACGCCCATCACCAACTCACTCATCCACATCGCCGGGCCCCCGCCGTCACCAGCCGCTGGCGCCGGCGGCGCCAGCCCCAGCCTGCCAGTGCGCGTCGAGATCGACCTGACGTCCTCGGCGCTGGCGCTGCCGCTGGACACCACACGCGCCAATGTGCTGCTGGAGCATGTGGCCCTGACCAACCTGCCCTTTGGCGATGCCAGCGCGTCAATCCATCATGAGCTCGGGAGCATGGTTTGGACCTTCGATTTCCCGCGCAGCCTGTTAAGCTTGGGCAGGGGCCGGATCCTTGTCCTGAGGAACTGCACACTGCGCGTGGGAAGCCCCGAGCTGGCGCTATGTGAGCACGAAGCGCCGAGCGGCTTGGGGCAACTGTTGGGGTTGCTCGCCGCGGCGTGTTGCTTGGCTGGGCTTGACGCGCACGTGCTTACCGTGCTGGCAGGGTCGGTCCTGACATAGCGGCGGCCTGTTTTCGTCCGACCCACATTGACCCACTTGCGCCGCAGGGGTGGCGGACGGTCTACTGGAGCTGCCGCCGTCGTCACTGTCGTGGGCCTTGTGCGCCCAGCAGAACGACGCGCTCGTGAGCATCAAGGGCCGCCTGGTGCGTCAGGTTGCCGTTCCCTTTCGTTCATGGCTTATGTTCGGTTATTGACGAGTGGCACCCCTGCATGTAAGGGCACCGCCATGTGCGCCCCATGATGCAAGCGGCACATGTACAGGAGGGTTGCCAATCTCCTAGATCAGGATTGAGGACGCTCAGGCGACGATTGGCAACCATCTGCGTGTCGGCAAGCTGGCCAGCGGCCAACGGCACCGTGTGTCGTGCCAACTGCATCCGCCTCTACCTGCTGCGCTGCTGCTCGTCCCCCGTTCTACAGGCACCTGGCATGGGCGCGAATGGCGCGCCGGGCTTCAACATCAGCGCCAGCACCACGCGCAGCAACATAGTGACGTTTGAGCAAGTCCTGCTCACCGACCGGCCCAGCCCCGTGTGGCCGAGTAGGCGCACGTGCGACCGCGACCGCCTGGCTCTGCCCAGCGCCCACAGCTGCAGCGCCGGCGCGGCGGCGTCGGACGCGTGTGACCTGCGCTGCCGCTGCGTCCCCGCCGCCGTCGCGGACGCGCAGGAGCAGCGGCGCCTGCACCCGCTGTGCGACTATGCGCCTGTGGGGATGCGGGAAGTGACCCAGGTACGCACGAAGCGAGAGACGGGGGGACTTAAGCCGGCGCTTGTGCCAGTGCCCGCTCCGCCGCTCCACACCGACGGCGGACTTCAGTGCTGCCCTGCTGCCCTGCACCGCAACCCACAGCCCACTATTCCTTCATGCCGCCCCCCTGCCTGGCCCACAGCTGCGCAGTGTCGAGTACATGGGCGGGGACCTGATGCCACGGGACCTGACACCCATGGACGGGACGTCGCTGGCCATCCCGGAGGAGATGCGGCAGAAGCGGGTCACACTGCGCCACCACGCCAGCCTGGACGTGCTGGGGGATGACGACTACTCCGGACCGCCGCTCAACTTCGCGCCGGGCTTTAACCGGGAGCAGGTAGGCCTTGCCTTGCCGCCGGGGCCCGCGCTGGGGCGTGCAGCGCGGGCCGCGTGGGGCTGGCGGCGGTGGGGAAGTACACCGGGCCCAGGGCCTGAGGGCTGAGCGTGATGTGAGTCTGCGCGTTCGTGGCATTTTGCCGAAGCATGGACAGCCCTGCGAGTACGCGTGCTGGACGTTGCTGACACCGAGCGCTCGCACTTGCCGGGCTGCGCCTCAGCCCGACGCCGGCCGCGGCGCTTGCGCAGCCGCCCATGCGCGGCTGCTGGTGTTCGCCGTGGGCCCCCACGCTGCTGCCTCGCGCGCCCCCTGCCGCTGCCCCAGGCCAACATCACGTGGCCCACCACGATCCTGGGCGACCTGAGGGCGCCGCGCTGCCTCAACCTGAAAGGCCGCGAGCCCGGCACCGCTGCCGCCTTCAACCTCGGCGCGCCCAACGCCTCCCTCACGCTGCGCGGCCTGGTGCTGTGGAACCTGCCCGCGGCGGGGCTGCACCCCAGCCTCGACGCCGCCGCCGCGGCCGCCGCGGCGCTCCCTCCGCTGCCGCCGCCCGCATACCGCAGCGCGGGCTTCTGGCAGGGCCCGCCGGTGCCCTCCGACCCCACGCAGGGCCTGCCGCCTGGCCTCGCCAACTTCACCTCCTGCCTCTGGACGCTCACCTTCGACCGAGCCGGCAGCCCGCTGACCGACCCCGCCGCGCGCGACTCGGCCATCGCGGTCCGCTTTTTCCGGCCCCACATGCCGACCACGCCGCAGGTGCCGGAGGCGCCGCCGTCGCCGGCCCCGCCGTCGCCGGGGCAGCTCCCCGAGGGCCTGCCCCGTGGGTACCTGGAGTCGGTCACCCTGTTGGTGCCGGCTGCTGAGCTGCGGCTGCTGGCATGGGTGCTGGCGCGGCAGTCGGTCGCCGCGGTGTCGGACCCGGCCGTGGCGCAGCACATGGCCGCCAACTTACTGGCCCGCAGCCAGCTGGCGGGTGGTGACGAGGCATGGCTGTGGCTGGTGGAGGCCGTCAGCGGCAACACCGCCTGCGGGCCTGCCGGCATCGACGGCGCACCGCCGACGGTCAGGCGCCTTACGTTTGCACGGTTGGAGTGGTGCGGCCTGTCCGGCGTCAACGTGACGCTCGTGGCCGCATTGCCAGCGGCGTGCGCCGTGGGGGAGTTGTCGGCGCCGGAGCTGCCGCTGCCGCTGGCGCCGGACGCGTTCGCCAACAAGGATGCTGCCGGCGAGGGCCGCGGCCAGCCCTCGGACTTCCCGCCGGACGAGTGGGGTCGCGACACGGGCTCTGGGGGCGGCGGCGGCAATGACGGTGTTGCCTCCGACGGCGAGGCGCCTGGCCCGGCGCCGGTGGTCAACCCACCGGTGGCCTCACCAAGCGGCCCCGACGGCGCCACCGGGACGGAGGCCGCCGGCGAGCTGAGCCCTGGCGGCGTGCTGCCTCCGTCTACCTCGAGCGCCCACAGCGCCTCCTCCCAACCCTCCTCGACGGTCGTGATTCTAGCCGCAAGCATAGGCGCCGGCCTGGCCGCCTGCCTACTGTTGGGCGCCGCCGCGCTGTTTGTGTGGCGGCGCCGCCACCGCGCCGCGCCGGCGCCGCCGGCCGACGACGAGGCCGGCGCCAAGCCGCCGCCGCTGCCGCCGGTGCGCAGCCTGCTGGGCCGTGACGACTCGTCGCACAGTCTGTCACCGAGCTCCGCCGCGGACCCCGCCTCGGCCATGCTGCTCCTGACCGTGTCTGCCGCCGTGGGGCACAGCGACCTGCACGGCGCCGCCAGCCACGTCGGTGGGCCGAGGAGGCCGCCGCAGCATGCCAACGGCGGCGGCGACGACGACAACGCCAGCATCGGCAGCACGCGCGGCAGCGCCAGCGGCGCCGCCAGGCACGGGCCACGGGCGGGCGTCGTCAGCTGCGCGTTGGTCGGTGCCTCCTCGGACGCCTCCACCGAGCCGCCCACCGCCACCGCCTCCACCCTCAAGTCCGCCGCCCGGCCCAGCAACTCCACCATCGCCGCCCACGTCTTTGCCAACGGCAGCACCCCGCTGGCCTCCGGGTCCGCCTCACAGCGCAGCACTCAGCCGCCGCTGCAGGCCACCGGCCTGGCCCGCCTGTACGCGGCCGTGGATCGCATCCGCGACGGCCTGGTCCGGGAGGACGCCGCCAGCGCAAGCGCCAGCGCAAGCGCGAACGCCGGCGCCGGCGCAGGCACCCGCAGCTTTGCCAGCGGCGACGTCAACGCCGTGCCGCTGGCTGGCTCCTTCCATGCCTTCCGGCCCAACTCCCTCGGCCTCGCGGACTCGGGGCCCCTTCCGGTCCTGTACGGCACCGCCGCGCCGCCGACGGCGCCGCTGGGTCCGGCGGCGGCTGGGGACGGCAGCGCCGAGGCGGCGGCTGCGTCCCTGCGTCGTTTCGCGGCGGTGCCTGCGGCGGCTGGCGCCGTGCGCGGCCATGGGCCGGAGGACGGCGTGCTGTGGGGCATCCGGGCGCTGCAGCTGCGCGGCGAGTTGCCTAGCGGCGGCGGCGGCGGTGCCGCCTACCTTGGCCGCTGGCGGTCGTTGGATGTGGTGGTTAAGGCCCAGCTCATGGCGTCGCAGGTGAGGGGCAGGGCGGTGCTGCCTGAGGAGGGTTTGCTGGCACTGCACTGCACGGCCGTGTCGGACCGAGCGCGCTTGGGCGCCGCAGCGCCTGCGTGTGCTCCGCCTGAGAGCCGCAGCACCGCCACACAACACCTGCAGCCGCGGCAAGGCGGAGCTCGTACCCCGCTCCCTGCTCGTCTTCACCCGCCCGCCTGGTACCTTGAAGCTAACACCCGCCCCGCCACCGCGCCGCCTGCCGCGACCACGCAGCGTCCCCCGTTGGCCTCCGGCGCCGGGCCGGGCCCCGCCGAGCTCCGCGCCGCCGGGCCGTCGCCGTGGGAGACCCGCGCGCTGCAGGAGGCTGCGCTGTCGCTGTCCTGCCACCACACCAACCTGGTCGCCACGTACACCTACAGCCTGCAGCCGCTGGCCAGCGCCGTGGACCTGCTGGCAGCGGGTCCCGGCACCTCGTGCGACCCGGCCGCCGCCGCGGCCGCCGCAGCCCGGCCGGGCGTGGGCGTCAGCGGCGGCTGGGCAAGCTGGGCCTCCGAGTGGCACAACCCCAGTCAGAACCTGTCGGAGTTCAAAAGCTTGCTGACGGATGAACTGGGCCCGATGCGGGAGGAGAGCCGGATGGGCGGCCGGCGCGGCGCCGCCGCAGCAGGCGGCGGCGGCGGCGGCGGCGGCGCGCGCGGCCGGCTGGCGGCGCCGCCGGTCGAGGCTTGGAGGCTCGTGCTCGTGCAGGTGCGGTGGAGGGCCGCTGCTGGCCTGAGGGTGCGGCGAACGGATGGGGGCCTGCCGCTTGTGCGCCAGCGTTGCCGCCCATGGTCCCGCTCGCACCGCTCCCTCCCCACGCCGCACCCCTCACACCGCCATCTCCCCCATCCCCCTGCAGGAGCTCTGCGACGGGGGCTCCCTGCACGACGCCCTGCGCTCCGGCGCGCTCGCGCTCGCGCCGCCGCCCGCTGCCGCCGGCCCCGCCGCCGCCGCCGCCGCCGCCGCCGCGTCGCGCGTGCCGGTCGCGCTGCTGCTGGCCCTGGACGTGGCCCGGGGTCTCGCCCACCAGCACCACGCCGGCATCTGCCACGGCGACCTCAGCAGCAGCTGCGTGCTGCTGTCCCGCCGCTCCGCCGGGATGCTGGCGGCGCGGCTGCGGCCGCTGGCGGCGGCGCAGCCAAAGCCGCTCCGCGGCGCGGCCTCGCGGTCCTTCACGGCGACCACCATGGAGATGCTGTTTGGCCGGGGGGATTTCGGCAGCGTGGTCACGGGCACGGACTCATTTGACATCCCCGTGCGCGGCACGGGCGAGGCGATGGGCTCCCTTCTGCGGTCCTCAGGGCCGCCTTGCTGGCCCGGTGCGGCGGCCGCGGCGCTGCCGGGCGGCCCTCTGCAGCAGCAGCCCGCAGGGGCGCGCCCGGGGCCGCTGTCACGAGCGCCCGCTGCTGCGGTGCTGCCGGCTGAGCCGGGCCGCGGCAACGGCCACCGGCAGCGCAGCTTGTCAGAGGGCGGCGAGCAGACGAGCGACACGGGCTGCAGCGATACCGAGTGGTACCGGCTGGCGGCGGGGCTGCCCTTCCTTGCTAAGGTGCGAGGGGCGGAAGTCGTTGGAGTGGAAGTGCGCTAAAGGCGAGGCGCGTGCTGCTTGGGAGGGGCGCAAGGCAGGGCCCGCGCCGCACGCTGCCTGACGGCCCCACGGGCGGTGCTGTTTGCTGCTGTGCCGCAGGTGTCTGAGTTTGCGCTGGCCGGCCGGCTGGCGGATCCCCACCAAACGCACCTGTCGGGCGCAACACGGTGAGCGCGCGCCGGCTGTTGGCCCCTCCAGGCTGCCGGCCCTCCCCTGCCGGCCCTCCCCTCCCTACTCCGGCCCGCCACGTGCTGTGCCCTGCCTCTCCCTTCGCCCTGGGCAAGGCGCGCACCGGCACATCAAGCGCACGCCATTGTGCTCCGCCCTTGGCGCCCCACTCGGTCCCCTCCTGATGGCCGCCCCCCAAACGTAATGCCGCCTGGCCCGCCCCCTCCTACCCGCCACCCTGCCCCCAGGCGCTTCTCGCTGCACACGGCGCCCGAGCTGGCCCGCCAGGCTTCCACCAGCAAGGCCGGCGACTGCTACGCGCTGGGCCTATTGCTGTGGGAGCTGGCGCACGGCTCGCCGCTGCCCGAGGCGCTGGCGGAGCTGCCGCAGCTGCGTGCCTGGCTGGACGACCAGGCCATGGCGCTGCTGCGGCTGGAGCAGGGGGAGCACGGCGCGGGGGGGCTGGCGCCCGATGGGGGCCCGGGGCCGGAGGCGCTGCCGCCGGCGCTGCTGCCGTGGCCGGCGGGCGCTGACGCGCCGCCGGCGGAGCTGATGGCGCTGGTGGCGGAGTGCCTGCGGCCGGCGGCGGCGGAGCGGCCGGCGGCGGCGGCGGTGTGCTCGCGGCTTGAAGCGATGCTGCACGCGTGGTTCCTAGCGCAGCACCAGCAGCAGCAGGCCGAAGGCGCCGTTGCCAGTTGAGCAGGGCCGGCAGGCGCGCCGCGAGGTGGGGGCCGTGCCCGCTTGCCGCCTCTTTTTTCGGACGGGGCTGGATGTGGACCAGGAGCCGCAGGCGGGTTGACGCGGCGGTTTGGCGCGTGCGCGTGGGGTGCTGGAGCTGATGGCGTTGGACGGTGCCGCGTTACTGACAATATGAGTGCATGCCTTGTTGGGGCCTGCAACGCGTGCTGCATGGGGGGCTGCAACCATGCTGCATGGTGGAATGCAACGCGTGCTTCATTGTGGGATGCAACGCGTGTGGGGGCTGCAACCATGCTGCATGGGGGGCTGCAACCGTGCTGCGTTCCAGACCATGCACCCATCCCTACCTGGCGGCTACCGACTGGCGGCAGCTAGGTGCTCCGTGCATATGTGGGCATGGCAGCGCCACGGCGCATCCGGTGCGGTGACACGTGCATTGCGGAGGCAGTACGGCCAACGCGAGCCTGCTGCGGTCGGTAGCCCGAGGCGCGGTGTCGGAGAGTCTCACGGTTTGGCCGGCGCGAGGGGCGTGCGGTGTCGTAGCACCGCAGGGTTCGATCGGGGGTGCCGACGGCTGCCGGCCGCGTGGTTTGCGTGCGCGGTTGGGCGCGGAATGCATGAATGTGGAAATTGTCTTTTTGTTCTGCGCAGTCTCATGGAAAATAAGAGGGCGAGGTCCGTGCGAGGCGCGAGCGCAAACGGGCAGGGCTGCCAGGTTCCCGTTGTGTGCGTGCGTCGGTAATGCGTTGCTGTCGGCGTTATTGCCGTACTCATAGCCGGCGTTGCAAGCGTGTCGCTACTGCTGCATACTGCTGGCGCAATGCATGCTGCAAACCGAGTCAGAGTTGGTGCCGGGCAGGGGTGGGATGCACGACGGCTTGGGCGCTGTGGGGGATTGAGCCTCTGCCTGTGAGGACCAGCCGTGCACCCGTGCCTCGGGACGTGCATGCGTATGAGGGCGGGCGTGCGGCGAGACGGGGCGTAGAGAGAGTGAAGGGCCCTGTGCGTTTGAGTGCGTGTCTGTGGGATGGGAATTGTTGCGGCTGGCTGCGAGGGAGGAAAGCAAGGGATGGCTGTGAGGAAGCCGGGTAAGATTTTACGCGGAGGTACGGAGGCGGGGGTGTGAGGTCCCGGCCGACGAAGTGAGTCAGGGGGTCCGGCATTGCGGCGTTGCTTTGCCGCCGTTAGCATTCTTCGAGCGAGAGCTCCCGGCGCGCTGCATACAAGGCATGCGGTGATCTTTATGCCATGGTCACCCTGTCAGCTGGCGGGAGGCGGTGTGCGTCAATTGGCGGCTAGCGGTGGGCCCACTGGGTCCGTGCCGCATCGGTGGATGGATGGGGGTGGAGGCATGCTGTGGTTGCATCTTGCTGTTGCATACCAACAGGATGCAGTGGAGTGGAACTGTGCAGTGCCGCACGACTGGCATTGACCTGGCAGCACGAGCGTCGTGGCGGGGGCGTTGATTTTTATTGAGAACCATTGACTGGGCTTACAGCTTTGAAGCCCATGTGACGTGGGGCATGCAACAGAATAATGGCGAAGTAACGGTGCGGCCCGTAGGCCTAGTCAGGGGGCTGTCGGGCGACGGGGTGAGGCGTAAAAAGTACAATCGTTCACGTGCCTACATGGCGTGTGCTGGCCATTGCTCCCTAATCTATAAGTTCCTGCTCCTAATCACACCCGCTGTAAGCGTGTCGCATGTCGTACCACCGCCGTGTCCTGCCTGCCAGTCCCCAGCGTCTCCCCCCATCGCTCGCCCTCGCGCCCAGCCTCGCTCGGGCCCTGCCTCAGCGCCGTGCCAGCCAGCCGTGCCACGCCGTACAGCCCCACGGCACCAGCTGACGCCTACGCCACCTCCCGCCCTCCCTCCGCGCCGCCCTGCTGCACAGACGCCTCTTCAGCCATTTAGTCTCGCCCCACCTCCGTGCCTGCAGACCCCGCCGCCTGCCGCGCAGCCAGCCGTGCTACCTCCTCCTCCCTAGCCGCCGCCGCCGCCAGGTGCCGTGACACCAGCAGCACGCTGTTGGTTGCCGCCACCGCCGCCATCTCCATGGCACTGGCGGCTGGCTCCAGCGCGTTGCCGTACACCAGCCCCGGGGCCAGCACGAACGGCGCGAAGCGCTCGGGCGGCGCGAACCTGCAACGGCCAAAATGTACACAGTGGGGCCTCGCCCGGCGGCGCGCGGGGAGCTCTTGCGAGTCCGCGTGCCGCCGGCATCACACACGCGCACTGCCCCTCCACGCACAGCCGTTCTGCACGATGGCGTTGCGCGCGCGCATGCGCACGCCTTCCACTTGCCTTCCGTCCCCTGCCCATGCTGTCGTACTTCTCCCGTCCTCTTCACGTCTCCCTCGCCCTGCCCCGCGCTCTCTCCCTCCGCAGACGCAGCACCCGCCGACAGCCGCCGCGTGTAGCGTGTGCCCTGCCTGCTTGCGGCCCTTGGTACGCCGCCTTGCGGTGCGCCGACTTCGCCTACTGACCCTCTTGCCTGCCTCCCTGCTGCCCTGCTGCCGGTGCTCCCTTCCTGGTTCGTAGGTACGTCTACGCGTGTGCCGCGGGCGTGCTGTGACAGGGCCGAGTTGCGTTGTTAGCATGGGTTTCTTAGAGCGAGCGTCGGCGGGTGCTGCGAGCTGCCGCTGCATACGACAACGACGTCGCTGCACTGGCCGTCGCGTCACTGCGGTAACGCGTCACTGCGGTAACGCGGGGCGGGCCGGGACTTGGGGTCCTTGCGGGCGCTCCTGGTTGGGCTTCCTTCCGCACTGGCGCACCTAACCAGTGCATTCCCTTTACGCACGGCCGGCGCGCCATCCTTCCCTGTGTTATTTTGTATTATTATTATACTTATACTTATTTCTGACCACACAACGTAGCAGCACCACCACATGCTCAGCAAGCTGGGGGCGAAGGAGCTGTGCAGTGCGGGTTTGGTGCTGACACGCGCCATCGCGACCACACAGATGAAGCCGGGCGCTCCAGGGACACGCTGTAAGACGAAAGGCACCCAAGGGCCGGGGCGGTCTGGGTGCAGCGGGCGAGGCCAGGGGTGAAGCCGGTGAGTGCCAGCTCGCCCCCGCAGGGCCCCAGCGTATGGTGGCGGCTGACGCCATGCGCACCTTGGGTAGGCTCGCCACCGCCTGCTGACCAGCAACTGCGGCGGCTGCGGCTCCGCCTCGAACATGGACGCCAGCAGCTCCTGCGACGGCTCCTCCCTGGAGAAGACCTGCGCCCGAGGAGCACACCCAGCCTGGCGTCAGCACGGCGCGCCTGGCGCCGCTGCACCGGTGCCGCCCCAAGCCCCAGCTGCCGCTCTGACGCACCCCATCCTATCCTGCATCAGCCGTCCAAGCGCCCCCAAACGCGCCTTGTACACCCACTGCCCTCCGCTGCCAGTGCCGTTGCCGCCCTCGCCGCTGACGGGCTTGGCGGACACCGCGCTGATGGGCGCCCGCGCGCCGTCGGCCACCAGGATCGCCGACAAGGGCGGCAGCGCGCGCTCCCCGAAGAAGCCCGGCCGCAGCCGCCCCGCCAACACATACGTCGTGATCGTAACCTGGTACGGCCGCTGCAGCGTCACCGCGGGCACGGTCTCTGCGTCGCCAGCACCGCCGACGCCGTCAGCGGTAGCCGCAGCAACCAGCTGGCGGCAGCCATCGGCTGCGTGCGCTACAGACGCTGCGGCGCACGCCTCCGCCAGCGCCGCAGCGTCCGCGCTGGCTTCCGCCGCGGCCGCCGCCGCTGGGTCGGCGGCCGCTGCCGCCAGCTCCACCAGCAGCGGCGCGGCCTGTGGCGCCGCCGCGTCCCCCAGCTCCAGCTGCAGCCCGGAGCCCAGCAGCGGCGCCGCCAGCACGACCGCCGCGTAGGGTCCTAGCTCCTGCGCCCCTGGGGACGATCCCCACGCAGGCGTGCGGCCAATGTCACGCGGGGTGGACGCAGGGAGCGCCCAAGCGAGGAACGCTCCCCACCTAACACGCACCTCCATAGAGCCCCACAAACCCTGTCAAGCACGCTCACCGGCCGTGCCGGCGGCGGGCGGCTCGGCCACCGCCGTGAGCCAGTAGCTTCCGTCCCGGGGGTCACGCCGCACGGCCGTCACGCGCGTGGAGCGCAGCAGCCGCGCCCCCGAGGCGGCCAGCAGCCCCGCGACGAGCTGACGGTTGCCCCCGTCAATCTGGCGGGCGGCAGGCGCTCCAGCACCCATGTGGATTTCAGGACGCCATGTGTGGTCACGCTAGCGCCGCGTCTCTGTTACCGTTGCGGCTGCCGGATGCATGGCCTTGGCGCCAGGGCTCACACGGCCCATACGGGCGCGCGAGGCTGCGTAGCGGTGCGCGCGGGCGCGGAGCATCCAGGGCGCATGGCGCGGCCGCGCACGCACCTGCCACACGCTGCCGAAGGCCGCCGGGCCGAACGACACCAGCGCTGCGGGGCGGCCGGGCAGGAGCGGCCGGGCTCAGATACGGCAGGCGCCAGCGCCTGCGCGCCTTGCGCTGCGCCGCATCGCTGCGAGGTGCAGCCGGGCGGTGGCGCAGCGGGCCCCTGGCCTCACACGCGAGCGCATTCATGTTGGCGTTGGCCTGGTTGTAGTTGCAGCGGTTGACGGCGCCCGCCACCTCGTTGGCAAAGGCGGCGCCGCCCCACAGCCACCAGCTGCGCCGCATGAGCCACGCCTGTGTGGCACGAGCCAGGGGACCGCCAGGGGACCGCCGGAGCAGCCGCTCGCTACGACACGCCCGATGCTCGCCCCCCACGAACACGGCTGCAGCGCAGCCCTGCCGTGCCGTGCGCCCGGCAGCCGAGTGCTGAGCCACGCGACCAACGGGACCATCACCACCCAGGCGCGTGGCGACGGCGCCGCCAGGGTGCACTGGTGTCCACCCAGCACGTCATGTCGTGATGGACCCCCCCCCCCGCAATGCTTGCGCAGCGGCCCCGATCTCCCCATCCCGGCCGACCTGCATGTAGTCCGATGCCGCCTGCTGCGTCTCGTTGTACAGCCCCAGGTCCTGCAGCAGCTGCTGCGGGCTGTCCCACGACACGCCGGCAGCCTGCGGACGGCAGCGGCGCGGGCTCGCTGGCACGGGCGCGTGCCGCGCCCCCTGGCACGTTTGTGTGGACGAGCGGGGCACGGCACGCGGGCCCGAGAGCGCCTCATGCGCCAGCAGCGCTGCCGTGACGCCGGTGCGTTGCTTGCCTGGAGGTCGTACACCCGCGCGAAGCGTTTGGCGGCGTCCCGCACCAGCGCTCCGTACCGCAGCGCCGCGGTGCCGTAGCGCAGCGCGGCGCGCAGCACGTCCCACCAGGAGTCGCCCTGGCGGCAGGCGGCGGCAAGGCGGGACGGCGGCGCAAGGCGCGAGGCGTGAGGCATGGGCGCCGGGACCGCGGCCTGGGTGGGGCCGCACCGACCAAAGCGCTTGCGGGGCTGTGTGCAGGACTAGCGCCGAGGACGGCGGGCCCCCTGGCGGCCCGTGCATGGGGTCCGTGCGGCAGGCCCCGGCCACGTGCCTTGACCCTCGCCCCCTTTCATCCCTTACCGCCTCACCAGCGTAAGCGCCAGCTTGGTGCCGTCCCAGACCGCGAGGCCGCCGGCGCCGCCGTCTGGGCCGTCGCGCGGTGAGGAGGTGCCGCCGCCGGCTGGCTTGCCGCCGCCGCCGCGGGCGGTGGCGGAGGGCGACCGCAGCCGCAGGCCTAGGCGCTCCGCTGCCGACTTGACGTAGCGGTTGTAGTCCCAAAAGATGGAGGCGCCCAGCTCCAGGGCCTGGCGTCGGGGCGGCGAGGGCCGAGGAGCGGCAGCTCGGGTGACAGGGCTTGCTCGCTGTCATCGCCATGAAACGGCAACAGCGCGCCACTGCCCGCTCTACACCCGGCCGGCGTCAGGGCCAAGAGCTCATGTGGCTCGGCCACGGCGCCGCGTAGCGCCCGGACGCAGCAGCAGTCCAGGGCGGCCCTCGCCGCTGCTAGCCGCAGCCAAGCTAGCGGGCGCCAGGTTACGGGGGAGGCCCTGCGTGTGCTCCGGCGGGCATTGGGCCAAGAGGCTTCCTGAGCCACCTGGGGACGCGGCGGGCGCTTGCTGTGTGAGCAGCAGGCCCGGTTGGCTGCGACGGCAGTGGAGTGGTGGCCTGCATATACTCTTATGAACATCCGAGTCCACAGTATGACGACAACGAGGATTGTATGTAATGGCGCAACCCTAGGCAGCGGGCATCCGAGGGTGCGAAGGGGCAGGATCTGGCGGGCTCCAGGGCCGGCGTGGCTAGCCGTTGCTGCTGGACCGGTGCCCAGCTGTAGAGTGCCGGGGTCTGACGCCTCGGGGGGACTGAATGAGTATGTATTGCTTTTGAATGGTCGCAGCGTACATGTATCTGGCAGACGCCAGATGTATCCAGCCCGCTGTCGTCTCGTCCTAGAGGTCGCTCCCCATGATACGCCATGACTCCCCGCGGGGTGCGTGCATGCGCACACCTGCCCTTCGTAGAAGTATTCCTGGACACGGCCTCCCTCTTGCGCACTGGCTTCTAGCCTGAATGCAGGGCAGCACATAACAGCCAAGTTGTGGGCCTCTGGCTGCACAGGCAAGTGTGTTTTTGCACGTGCCCGCTGTAGCTACCCCCTCACGCCGCCTCCCGCCCCGTTCCCCCCGCTTGGCGCCTGCTCACATGTCCACTTCCAGCGCAGGCTCCTTCACTGACAGCAGCGCTGCTGTGAATGCGCCACCCACGCCCGCTCCTACGATAGCAACACGTCGGGGCTGGTCGCGGAACTCGCGTGTGGCCTCGCGCGCTTCAGCGAGTGACAAGAGCAGCGTCGCCAGCAGCGCAAAACTGCACGCACGTTCCTTGCAACCGGACATTCTATGTGGCGCTATGGTGACTGTGGTGCCGAAGTCGTCAGTCGCAGGCACCGAGACCAACTGGTAATGGACAGCTACAAATGGACAGCTACATGCCGCGAGGGCTTTCTCACATGCCGCTATCGTAATACTGTATGTCGCGGGCATCGGCAGGCAGTGCGACACACAAGCCGACAAGGACTCAAAGGAGCGCAAGCGACCCGAGGGCCCCACTGCCCCGCTTTGCGGCATTGCGACATATATAATTATTGTCTTAAATGCGATATTGCATGCAGCGACAATGCAGGGACATGACGAGGCGAAACGCCGACAAGGCCAAGATACGCAGCGTGTCGGCAAAGCTTCGGAAAGCCCTTTTAGGCCCTGTCCCCAACCAGCGCGCTTCATTTTTGGCAGCTTCACACGCGCCCGGCATCTGGAGTTGTGGAAGCGCCTGGAGTTCGGGGGGTTCTGATGTACGACAGTCCCATGGCCAAAGGGAAAAGCAATACGCGTCAGCACCGTTCGTGAAGCGTAAAGTCAGGACCTGTGCACGGTACCCCTACGTACTTGTCGCGCGGCCACTTACGTGCCCCCAACCCAGCAAAAATGCGTGCATTCCAAGGCGCTGGACGCCGTCTTCTGTCGCGCCAGCTAAGCCCCCGCGCGGCCGTCTCTGACACCCTCGAGGCCGCTGGAGCCAGCCTGGACGCTACCACAACGCGCACGTTCTCGTCACCGATGCTGCGTCCTCGCGCTCGGTCGGTCGGCGCCTCAAGCTGGTCTTCTCAGATGGAGAAGCAGGCCACCGCTCACATCACCAGCAGCACAAGCAGCCTGGCGGCCATGGCAGCGTGGCAGGCGTCTATTGCTGAAGGAGAGTCCCAGATGGTAAGTTGGTCGTGCAGCTGCGCTTGGGAGCACGGTGGCATAGGCCATCAGCTCGCCTTTACAGTTGCTAGGGGAACTGCGCAGCGGTGGAGCCCTTCGTAGAACCTAGGATGGTCAGTCGCGGCGGGGGTGTTCGTCGCGCAGTGCTGATCAAGACTCCGTTCCACCTGGGGCTGATACAAGTCCATGCTTGTGGCTTGTTTCGCCACTCGGATCGGGGAATGCAGCACGTCGGGGGCCGTTTCCGCTGGATGTGCGCTCGCCGTGGACCCAACTCCCGCGGCGGCCAGTCCTACGGCGCTAACTATTAGGCTATTTTTTCCCCTGGCCATGGTTTCTTGGGCGCGGTGTGTATGACCAAGCCTGCCGGCATGCCGCTGACGAGGATTCACGTTTGTCCTTTTTGTCCCTCAGGTGGACAACTGGCTGCAGGCCCTTCACCAGGTTGACCCCGAGGCCCGCGCAATTGCATCTGGCCTGCTGCAGCGCCACCCTGAGCTGCTGTGGAAGTGCGCCTCGCGCGCGACCGGCATTGTCCAGGAGCTTGTGAACGCGACCCGCCAGAAGCACCTGATGAAGCCATGGTGCATGCCGGACGCGCACATCCTTGCCATGCTGGACCGGTGAGCCGCCGCCTGCGAGGGTGTAGCGCCACGTGGCGGATTCGCGCGCAGTCCGCTAGATGAAGCCTGCTGCTGCCCAATCATGCATGGTTGATGCACTGAGTGTCTTGCGCCCGCGCCAGCTACGTTGGAGCGGTACAGGCGCCTTCCTGGCGCCTGGTTGTTTGCCGACATGCGGCATGTTGGTTCAGGAAGCCCTTGTCCTCTGTGCAGGTACACTCCCGAGAGCCTGCGCGCCCGCCTGGCTGAGCAGCACCGCCTCGTGTGGCAGAAGCTCGACGACTCCAACGTCGCCGCGCTCTTCGCCGGCCGCACGTCACTGGACATGATCGACCTGGACGCCAAGTCGCTGGCTCTCAAGGCCGCCCGGCTGCGCACGCTCATCCCAGAGTTCCTGCCCTCGACAGTGCTGCGCTCGTGCCCCGAGCTGCTCGACGTTCAGGTCGACGACCTGCCCAAGCACATCCGGCGCGCTGGAGACGTCGTCGTCGTGTGCGGCCGCGACGCCGAGCTTGACGTCGAGCTGATCGCGCCCAACAACGTCGTCATCGTGCGCGCCGCGAAGACCAGCTCGGTCTATGCTCCCTCCAGCCCCGGCGCTGCCACCGCCGGCAGGCTCCTGCGCACCGCCCGCTGCGGCGCGCAGCAGCTGCTGCAGGAGCAGTCGCGCGGCGGCGAGGCGCCGCGCGAGATCACTCGCGTCCTTTGCAACACTCGCCAGCTTGTGCACGCGAGCGGCGAGTCGGTGGAGGTCCGCCTGGAGGACCCCACGCACGCGCAGGAGGGCCTGAGCGCCGCCTGCCGCATGGCCGTCCTGCAGCGCGCGTCGATTGCCAGCCAGGTTTCCGCCACCGCTCGCTGCGCGTGAGCTCGGCGACTGCGCTGGCCCCTTTTCGGGTTGGGTGTGCGCGAGCTGATAACGGGACGTTGGGTTTCTTGTATAAAGTTTGATGGTTGATTGTGGGCGGCTTGTAGCTTCGCTGCAGCTTGTGGCCGTTGAATGCCCTGTACCATCTCCAAGGCCTGTTGTTGCTGGGACATAGGGTACGCATGGGCGGTTGAGCATACGGAGTGGTTGTCGTGCAGTGTGCCGTTGCACGCTTTGCTTTACCTGCAGCTGGGTTGTTTCGTAGCGTCGAAGAACGCATTACCAATGCTGATGGCGGCCCCGCTTACGCGAGCCGGTGGTGCTGTGCTCGCTCCTGGGCGCTGCTCTGCCATGAACTGCACCGGCCGTAGTCGGCCCTGAGTGCGGCCGCTGAAAGCGCTTTACGCGCTGAAGTGCGGTCACGGTGGCTGGCTGTTCCGGCTGCTGCTGCGTTGCTAATGTCGCGCGGTTGGCCTTGTGCCCGCGCGGCGATTTTGGCAAAGAATACCCTTCGTAAGGGAGTGGAAGCGCTTGAGCGTGCAAGTGCAGGGCCCCGGCAGGCACTTGCTTGCCTTGCCGGGCCCGAAGCTCGGCGCAGCTGCTGCCAGCGCAACTTCTGGATTGTCCAAGGCGTATGCTTTGGTGACGAGGATTTGCTCCACCCTGTCTGGCGTTGGTCGAGGATGAAGGACTCGGGATTCGACTCCTGCCTTTTGAGCCCTGCCGTTGTGCACCAGCTGTTACAAGCTGAGGATGGTGTAGCGTGTCCTGCGGGCGAGCGGTGGCTGAGGCCGCTGCCTCGCTGCGCCCCGTTGCGCGGGGTCGTTCCTGCTTTGCTTTGGGTTCTGTTTTGCGCTGCCGGCGCGCGCAAACGGTGTGCTTCACACCAGCGGCTGCCGAGGATACAGTGAGGTGCGGCCATCCCGCCGCCTCAATTTCCGGTACTTGTACCGGCCTCAGCGGTGACGCGGCGGGTGGCTGCGAGTGTACAACATCGATACTGGGCTTTGATGGCGAGTTGGCTGGATAGCTAGCGGTTTTGAGGTGTGGCGGTGGCTTGGAACCTTCGCAGTGACTTGGCGTACATACAGGCGGTCTCGGATGGATTGCGGCGGCGCCAGCACTCGGCGCCGCCCGGCGATCACCAGACCGCATGTGCCTATGTGTGCGGCGCCCCGGTTGGCGGGGGCTGTTGTGTGCGTGGCGCAGAGCCCATAGGCGCGTCTCGCGTCGCTCTGTTGCCGCGGTTGAAGTTTGGTTGTCGCTTTGCCCTGGGCAGAGACTTCGACGTTTTGGCTGCAACGGTGTTCGCGCATTTGCTGTATGCGCGCCCGGTTGTAGTCCAACTGCCGTACGCCCGTACACACGCGGCGGCTTTTTCTGGGTTCAGGTTTCCTCGTTCATCCTGCAACAGGGTTTGGCGCTGGTCGGCAAGAGGGCGCTCATAACGTTTGGTTTTGGTGGATCGTCCGTCATCTGTGACTCTTAAGCACGCGTGCGCAGGCGGCCCCGTGGTGCCGATCGCTCCGGTCCGCGCCCGCGCCGCCTGTCCCCCTCTGCTGTGTGTCAACAATAAACGTCTTGGTCATCGTGGCGTGACGGTGCGACGGTGCCGTAGGTGCGTGTGGCCAACTAATAAATGCAATCACAACACATCAACAACAAGCATCACACCTGTACGTGAACCAGTTGGCGACGAGGCGCCCTGTAACAACACACGGTTGACGGCGTCTCGATCCGGTTTCCCTGGGACAACGACTGCCACGCTGGTTATGAAGTCAAGAGGCCCCGCAGTCTACACCAGTTGCCAGCAACAGGGTCCACAGCCGCGGCTAATCTCGCATCAAGCAGGAGTGCAGCTGACGCACGCAGCAAGCTGCAATTGGTGGTTGCGCCAGGCCGCGGAGCGAGCTGCATTCGACTGGGCCCCATCAAGTCGCTCAGCCAGTTGTATGTGATCGCGGGCGCGCGGTGACCCGCTGGAGGGCGGCTGACGAGGGGCTGCGCCATCCGGTGGGGGGGGGAGGGTCTGGTCGTGGGCATGCCGACTCCGCTCTCGGACGGGCACGCTGCTCGGTCCCAGACCAGGCGCAACCTCTCCCGCAGCCTCCATGTTTCCCGCACCGTGCTGCCCTCGCAACTCGCTAAGCCCTCTGCACTCTGCCTTCGCGCCCCAACACAGCGCAGCCCCGCTGCCCAGCCTGCGCCTACCAGCAGCCCAAGCCTCAACGTCCACCCGTCCAAGCCTCCGCGCCTTCGCCTCCACCGCCTCGTCCCTCGCCACCCTTAGCTCCGCGTTCGAGCGCCCTACGCCCCCGCCCCCGCCGCCATGCCCTTTGACCTGCTGTCCGGCAAGTTCATCCCTGAGAAGTCCAACGTTTGGCGCGATGCCTGCGACGGCTACCACGACTGGCTGCAGGAGCACCTGCTGGACGGCGCGCCGCTGAACGAGGCAGACCATTGCGGCGACCCGCCGCTGCTGTTGGCGGCAGGCAACGGTGAGGCGCGGCGGAGGGCAGGGAGAGAGGAGCAGGAGGAGGGGCTCGTGTGGCGGGCGCGGTGGCTAGGACAAGGCCGCGACCCGCCGCGTGGCTGCTGCTGGGGCCGACCGGGGCCGCTGCGGAGCCTGTGGGATCTTGGGGAAACCCGGTAGGGTTGTCCAGGCGCGCCACGGGGGCTGGCGCTGCAGCGTAGGCGCCAGCTGCTGTGCCCCTTCACTCCAGAACCAGCGTGGGCCTTGTCTCCACCAGTACGGCAGCCCAATGGCAGGCCCCGTATTGCCTCGGACGCCCAGCCTAGCAGTGGGCCTTGCTTGAGGGCTGCACCCGCCGGCGCCTTGCTGCACGGACGCCTCGCGGGGGAAGCAGTGTGTGGCTGGCAGCCGCACTCAGGAACCCGGTGCACGCCTGCGCCCGCGCTGCCAACCTGCCATGTGGCCCCATGCCCGCTCGCGGCCTGCCTCTGCCTTCCCTGCCCTCCCTGCCTGCCAGGCCACAAGTCGTGCGTCAAGCTGCTGCTGGACGAGGGGGCGGACATCGAGCAGCGCAACGTGGTGGGGCGGTGGGGTTGCAGGGGAAGGGGAGGGAGGGGGTCAGGGGATGGGGGCAGGGTGCGGGGGCCGGCACGAGGGGTTACCGGTATGGACACATGCTGGGCTGCTTTGAAAGGCACGGCTTGGGAATTCGGAATTTGGAATTTGGACCGGCCTGCGTGGAAGGGCAGTGGCCGCCAGCTGGCACGGGAGCGGGGGCATGATGGCAGGGGGCACACAGCAGGACAAGGGGGGGGGCGCCGCATGCAGGTGGGCTGTGAGCTGCGCCGCCGCCTGCACTGCGCCGCCGCTTTGACGCGCCAGCCTGGTCGTCGCCATGCCGCCCGCTCGGCGCACGGCACCGTGCAAGGCGGTCGGGCCTGCAAGCTCGAGGCCCACACCCCACGCGCCGCCGCTCCGCCCCTCCCGCGCCCCCTGGCCGCCAGATGAAGGAGACGCCGCTCATCCGCGCGGCCCACAACGGCCACCTGCACACCGTGAGCCGGGGGGTGGTTGGGTGGGGCGGTGCACTGACGGTGCAGTTAGGTCTGGAGACAGGAGGCCTCCTGGTTGGCAACGCTGCTGCAAGCGTCTGCTCCCGAACCTGCGCCCTTGCGCCCAACTTGCGCCCCCCTTCCCTGTGTCCCTTGCGCTGCCCGCGCTTCCCTGCCGCTCCGCCCCTTGCCGCACCCCGTCTCCTGCTGCTGCGGCTGTGGGCTGCGCATGTTGCTGGGAATTGCGGATGGGCGTGCTGCGTCCCGACCTCGCTCAGCCGCTGCTGCCACCCCGCAGGTGCGCTACCTGCTGCAGCGAGGCGCGGACGTGCACGCCCTGGACATGGTGCGGTTGTTGGCATGTCGCTGTGTGTTCAAGTGTTCAGAAGAACATAACTTGTGTGTTCAAGTGTCAAGTAGAACAGAACCCCACACGCGGCACAGCGCGCCCCTGTGTGTTCACAAATAGGTAACATATAGTGAGCACGACCCGCGCGGCACACCCAGGGTTGATGACGCGTCGGTGCATTTGCGGTCTGGTCGTGGATGGGGGGATACTGGTGGGGTCCGGCGGGGGCAAGCCCTGGACATGGCGCGTGTGTGATGGGCGGGGGGTGGGGAGGGACAGATGCTTCGTGCGTGTGGGCAGGTGACGATGGGGGGCAGGGGAGCGCTCCCTGGAGGACATGGTGTGCAGGGGCGCGTGGAAGGGGTGAGGACGGGGCGATTGTGGGCGGGGTACGATGAGGGTACGGGAAAGGTGCGCAGACAGTAGGGCAGATGTCGGGTCTGGGGATGGAAACCCCGGGGGGAGGGGCGGAGGTGGGGTTGGGCAGGGGATGGACGCCTGGTGCAGGGCAGAGGGGCGAGCGTTGGAGCTTCGGGCAAGCGCTGGTCATGCGACGTGGCTTTGCGGCAGTGGCCGCAGTGGCCATCACGGCGAAGAACGTGTGTGCAGGCGTGCCCATGCGTAGGTGCTGGGGCCGGGTGGGGGCGGGTGTCGGGCACTCAGGGCCCCAGTCGGGAGGAGCGCTGCTGCTGCCCTGCCCACCGGCAGCCAGGCAGCCACGCCCTCGCCCTGCGCCGCGCTGCCTGCCTCCAGCCCTCTTGCCGCCACTTCTCGAGAGGTGTCGTGCCGTGCTGCACCCCCATTCAGTTTTACTTTCATTCTGCACCCCCACCTCCTGCCTTCCTGCGCCGCCCAGGGCGACAACACGGCGCTGCACTGGGCGGCCATGCGCGGCCACGTGGAGGTGGTGCGCTGCCTGCTGGCCGCGGGGGCCGACCGCTCGGCGGCCAACGGCCAGGGCCGGCGGCCGCTGGACCTGGCGCAGCCGCAGTGGTCGGCCGCATACAAGTTCGTGCGGGCGGAGCTGGCGCGCTGACTTCCACGCTGGTTCTACAGTAATAGAGCTGGCGAGCTGAGCTGCAGGACGGATGCAGGGCCGCCTCGGCGCTGCTGAGGGCCATGGGTGGCGTGCTGTGGCGGGAAGCCGGAGGTCGGCTGGCGGGAGAGGCCAGCGGCTGGGAGGGCGGTCGCCCGGTGGATAGGGCCGGAGGTGGAGCGGCTTGGGCGGCCCGTGAGAGGCTGTGTACCAAGGCGTGTGCACTTGACCCAGCAGCCGTTGCGTGTGACCGAGGGGGATGTGGGGGCTGCAGGAGGGCAGCGCCGCGCTGGATGGCGTGGGTGAGCTTTGCGTGGGCGAGATGCGTGGTGGTGCAGGTTGTGGGTATGGGTTAACTACCATACCGCAGTATGTGCCCCATGCTGTGCCGGAGCCTTGAAAGAGGGCTGCGACAGGTCAATGGCAGCCAGCGCAGCGGCTGAACGTGGGGCACCGGGGCGGGCTCGGAGGGGCGCACGGGACACGGGACACGGGATGTGGGATGGTGCGAGAAGGGCTCCGAGGAACGTGTGTCTGGCGCGGCAAGGTTACATGGGACGGGCTATGTGCCAGCCCATACTCGCAGGCGCCTAAATGCTTCTATGCAGGGATGAGAAGTCGGCAAGGGTGACAAGTCGGACCGCAGCCCCAGGAAGTGAATTATATCAGCAACGCCAAAGCAGGGAAGAAGTCTCCCCTGCGCCAAAGTACGACAAGACATACTTCCAGGCCGTACTCACGAGGCCGCACTCACTAGCACAATGGATGGGCACCGCGGCGGTGACACGCGGGGCAGTCGCGTGCCCGCGCGGCCTTATTCTTCACACGACGCAAGGAAAGAAAATATGCGCTCTGCGGCACGCTGCCAGGCCGCTGCGTTGAGTTAGCGCTGCCGCTGATATGTCGCGCTCTTTCCCACGAACAAGCACACCACCCTGCACACCACAGACTCCAACGCCCCAACTGCTCGACTCACGCCGCATGCAAGACCCCGCCGCATTGAATGTCCCTGTCACGATAGCGGGCAGGCCGGGGCCTGCCAGCTGGCGAAGCCCCGGCCGCCGCCGCCAAGGACTCGCCGCTCCGGTGCAACGCAGAAGATGCCCAGCCGTTCGTGTCGGTGGTCTCCACACCACTACCAGCCACCCACAACAACGCCACGTTCACTTCGGAGCACATCCGAACCACCAAACCAACCGTTGCCATCAAATCACAACAGCGCACAAGCGTGCCGCCAAGCGCAGGCTCTCAACACAGTTCCGTAGTATCAGTTCCCGCGCCTGATGAAGCGCTCGCGCCATCCGAGCCAGCTCCGCCGAACGCGCCACCGGCTCACTTCTTGCCCTTGATGGCCGCCTGCGCCGCCGCCAGGCGCGCGATGGGCACGCGCAGCGGCGAGCAGGAGACGTAGTCGAGGCCGGCCTTGTGGAAGAACATGACCTGCAGGCGGCGGCAGCGGGGTGGGCAAGAGGTGTCAAGGGGCCCGTCCACAAGCGCCGACACAGCAGCGCGCAGCACCCGCCCCATCGCATTCGCCCTCGCCCCCCTCGCTCCCCTTGTGCGGCCCCTGATGCCACCACCCACGCCACAACTCACGCCCAAGACGTACCGAGTTGGGGTCGCCACCGTGCTCGCCGCAGATGCCGAGCTCCAGGTCGGGCTTGGTGGCGCGGCCGCGCTCCACCGCGATCTTGATCATCTCGCCCACGCCAATGACGTCGAGCGTGTCGAACGGGTCCGACTGCAGGATGCCGTTGCGCGTGTAGTGCGACAGGAACTTGGCCTGCGCGTCGTCGCGGCTGATGCCGTAGCTGCGGGGGAGGAGACGGGCCAGTGCGGGAGGGCGGCGCAGCGCGGAGGGCACGGGGTCAACGTGGATGGTGGTCAGGGCGGCAGGGGCCCTGCATGCTGGGCGAAGGCCACAGCACGAGCAGCAGCTGGCCAGCAGCCAGCGGCGCCAGCTTGGCGCGGGTGCTCACGTCATCTGAGTCAGGTCGTTGGTGCCGAACGAGAAGAACTCGGCGCGCTCCGCCAGGCGGCCCGCCTGCAGCGCGGCGCGCGGCACCTCGATCATGGTGCCCACCTTGTAGTTGACTGCGGAAGCGGGCGTGTGTGGGGGCCAGGCAGCAGCAAACCTCAAGAGTGTGGCAGGTCAGCCGCCAGCCCGGCCAGGCGCATACGCCACGCCCTCACCCATCATCACGGACCGCTGATCCTCACCGCCCACAGCTCCACGGGCATGTCGCAGCCGACCGCCCCGCCCCATCCCAGCCCTCGCCACCCACCCTTGACGCCGGTCTTGGCGATGACGGCCTTGGCGGCGGCGTGGATGATGGCCATCTGGTGGTCCATCTCCTCCGTAGTGGCCACAAGCGGCACCATGATGTGCGGGTGCACGTGGCAGCCCGCGGCTTGCACCGCGGCGGCGGCCTCGAAGATGGCCATGGCCTGCATCTCCGTGATCTGGGTGATGGCGAGGAGGGAGGGCGGCAAGGAGGGAGAGAGAAGGCGGAGGGAGGGGCAGGTCAAGGCCTGGCGAAGGACGAGGGAGGCAGGAGGCAGGCAGCCCATGCGCTGCAGCGGCGGCAGGAGAAACCGGGGCGGCGGCCATGTGCCCGGGCGGTGCGCACCTCGGGGTGCACGATGCCCAGGCGGCAGCCGCGAAGGCCCATCATGGGGTTGACCTGCGGCGGAACGACACGCGGCCGCGGCACAGGTGAGGAAAACACGCACGAGGACAAGCCGCGCCAGCGCCCGTCACAGGCTGGCGGGCATTCGGACAGGCAGCCTTGGGGCCCAGGGCGGCGCAGCCACAAGCCTCTACCTCGCAGCGGTGCCTGCGCTGCAGCCCAAGCCCCAGGGCCGCACCTCACGCAGGCCGTTGAGCCGCGCCTCCACTCGCTCCACGGTGGCCCCCAGCTCCAGCGCCAGCTGCTTGCACAGCGCGTCCATGGCGGGCCCCTCCTGCGGCAGGAACTCGTGCAGCGGGGGGTCCAGCAGCCGGATGGTGACGGGCAGGCCGTCCATGGCCCTGGCAGGGGCGGGGAGAGGCGGGGAGCGGAGCAGGAGGGGAGCAGGAGGGCAGGGGGGCGGCAGTCACGCGCATGGAGACTTCACCAAGCGCCGGCGCTCCCAGGTGCGTCACACACCCCTCGGCCAGCAGGCGCAAGGAGAAATACGCCGGAGCAAAGCAGGGCAGCATGGCCCGTGGGGTTCATCAAGTAGGCACACGCAGGGACGAGGGCACGAGGGGAGAAGACCTCACTTGAAGAGGCCCTCGAAGTCGCGCCGCTGGTAGCCCTGCAGCTCCTCCAGCGCCTCCACCTTGTGGCTGCTCTCCAGCTCCTCCTCTGCGATCATGCGCCGCACCGCCGCGATGCGCTCGTGCGTGGAGAAGAACATGTGCTCCGTACGGCACAGCCCGATGCCCTGCGCGCCGTTGGTGCGCGCGACGAGCGCGTCCTCGGGCGTGTCCACATTGGTCAGCACACGCAGCTTGCGAGCCTTGTCCACCCAGCTGCGCGGCGGGGGAAGGGCGGGGGAGGGGCGGAAGAGAGGGTCAGGGTTCGCGTCCCAAGCACTGGGCAGGCCCAACGAGTCGAGTGCTTGCGAGCCTTTTCCACACAGCTGCGGCAGGGCTACGGAGGGGACGAGGCAAGCGGCGGCGTCCAGGGTTCGTGTCCGAGGACAGGGTGTAGGGCGACCGGCCGGCGGCGGAGCCTGCTTGCGCCGCATGCTGTGCGCCACGCAACGGGTCGACGCGAGGCCAGATCGGGCCCAAGCTTCCCCCGCCAGCTCGGCGCTCACCCCATGAGCGTGCCCAGCGCGCCGCCCGTGACCTCGGCCTTCTTGAGCCCCTGCGCGCCCTTGATGACCTCGCCCGTGGTGCCGTTGAGGCTGAGCCAGTCGCCCTCGGCCAGGTGCACCGCCTTGCCCGCCACCTCGACCGTCAGCGTCTGCACAACGACGAGCGGGCGAGGGAGCGCACGGCGCACGGCCAACACTCAGCCGGGGGCTCGGTTCCGCCACCAATACTTGAGCCCTCGCACGAAGCTGCGATTCGGGGCCCCTCCCCGTCCCCACTTCCCGCTGCCGCGGTCTCCCAAAGGTCCAAGCAGCGCCCCCACCCACCTTCTCCACGTCCCACGCAAAACCCCCAGCCCCTGCGCACGGCCCGCACCTTGGTCTTGAGGTCGATGGCCAGAGCCTCGCAGCCGCAGATGCAGGGCTTGCCCCAGCCGCGAGCCACCACGGCCGCGTGGCTGGTCATGCCGCCGCGGCAGGTGAGGATACCCTCGGCCACGTGCATGCCGCCCACGTCCTCGGGGCTGGTCTCGTGGCGGCACAGGATGATGCGCTCACCGCGCGCCTTCCACTCCTCCGCCTCCTCGGCCGAAAACACCAGCCGGCCGACGGCGGCGCCTGCGGCGGTGCAGGGGCGAGCGGGTTGAGGGAGGTGAAGCGCGGGGACTGGCGAGAGCGGAAGCCTGGGCACGGGCGTGTCAGCAGCGGCAGACGAGGCAGGGCTGGTGAGGCCGCTGCCTGGCCTTACCGGGCGAGGCAGCCAGGCCGCGCGTGAGGACGTCCTTGGCGTACTTCTTCTCATCCTCAAACTGCGGGGCGGACATTGCACGAGCCCAGGGAGGCGGGTGATGTTGGCAGGCAGGCTTGGGCGGCCAACGCGACACGCCGCAGGCCCAGCCCCTCCCTCCCCTCCACGCATCCAGCGCGGCTCACAGCCATCGCCGGCATCACCGCCACAACGGCATCCTCTGGGCAGCACAATCGCCACATCACCAGCCGCTGTGTTAAGGCAACGCTGTTTGCTCAAGCACTTTATCTACGCGCCTGCGGGTGCAGCAGCTGGTCCAGGTGGCGCGGCTCCACCATGCACACCGCCTCATCGGTGGTGATGAGGCCCTCGTCCACCAGGTCCAGCGCCACGCGCAGCGCCGCCGTGCCGGTGCGCTTGCCGTTGCGGCACTGCAGCATGAACAGCCGCCCCTCCTGCACCGTGAACTCCACGTCCTGGTCCGGAGGCAGAGGCACAGGCGGGGAAGGGAGTGGAGGGAGCGAGGAGCGCGACGGGGGTCAGGCCAGCGCGCACGATGCGAGGCAGCGAGCGAAGCCGGCAGCCGGCGCCACGTGTGGTGGCTTGCGCGCCGCCGTCCCTTAGCTCGGCCCGCTGACACCCTCCCTGCACCGCGCGCCCTGTCCTTGCCCTGCCCAGCTCTCCCCTCTTGTAGCGCGCCTACGCCCCACCCCTTCACAAACGCAGGGCCCCCACACGGCGGCCGCCCAGCGCCCACCTGCATGTCCTTCATGTGCTTCTCCAGCATGGTGGTGTTGGCCAGCAGCTCGGCGTAGATGGGCGGCATCACGTCCGCCATGAGCTTGATGGGCATGGGCGTGCGGATGCCCGCGACCACGTCCTCGCCCTGGGGGCCGCAGCAGGGGCAGCAGGCGGAGGGTAGGCGACGGGCAGCAGCGGCGCGGAGGCGGCAAGGGTCGGGAGCGGTGTGGCCTCGTCCAGCGAGGGCGGTGCAGCGGTCCCATACTGCCACGTTTCCCAGCGGCCCTGTGCCGCATGCGCCGCACTCGCACCTGGGCGTTGATGAGGAACTCGCCAAACAGCTCGCGCACGCCGTTGGCGGGGTTGCGCGTGAAGCAGACGCCGGTGCCGCTGGTGTCGCCCATGTTGCCAAACACCTGCAGGTGGGTGGGGCAGGGATGGGGAGATACAGCAGGGAGCGGCGCGCGCGGGGCAGCGTGGTGTGCGTGTCTTAAAACGCCCCCGCCACCCTCGCGTTCTGGCCCTCATCGCGGAAGCGTCGCGGAAGCGTCCCGTCAACTCCCGCTCCCGCGAGCCGACCTAGCGCGCCCCCGTCCCACGACCAACCCAGTCGCGGCGCTCCCGAGATCCCATGCGCCATTTTCCACGCCAGCGCTCGGCGCGTTCTCTTCCCGGCCCCAGTCCCAGCGCGCCAGCCCACCATGGTCTGCACGTTGACTGCGGTGCCCTTGAGCCCGGTGATCTTGTTGATCTCGCGGTACTTGATGGCGCGGGGGATGTTCCAGGAGCTGAGGGAAAAGGAGGCGGGGAGCGAGTGAGGGCGCGGAGGGGACTGGGGTGGGCGCGCGGTGTCGTGAAGAGCAGCTGGATGGGTGCAACGCAACCCCAAAGCCGGGGCCTTCGCCCGCACCCCGCGAATCGTCCCCTAGACCACACGCCCGAGACGCGCACGCATTCACGCAGGCAAGCGTCAAATCACACGAACCTCACAAGCCCGCCTTGGCCCAACAGATCAGGGTAGCAAAGCCACAGCTAGCAACACGCGGCGCTTCTCTATCTCGGCCCTATGAAGTTGAACACACACGCGCGTCCGCTTCACCCGCTCGACCCGCCGCTGCTCACCCGAACACAGCGTTGATGCCCATGGCCATCTGCTCCCAGGGGTCCTGCGGCAGCGCCTTGCTATGCGCTACGTAGACCGCCTTGTACTCGGCCACCAGCTGTTTCAGGTCCTCGGCGCCAAGCTGCACGTCGTACTGCACGCCGCGCGCGACCTTGAGCGCCGTCAGCTTGTGCTCGAAGTCCTCGTGCGGGATGCCCAGCACGACGTCGCCGAACATCTGCAGCAGCCGCCTGCGAGAAGCGCAACCGGTTGCACAGGCAGGCACACATTGGGAGGCGTGCGGCCGGGTCAGCTTGGGTGCGCACGCTGCGTGGTCGCGGCTGCGTCGCTGCCCGTCGGCTGACTGCGTGCAGGGAGCGGGCGGCGGAGGCTGCGCGAGGCGGGACACGGATCCGTACGGCAGCATGTCGTACCTGTAGCAGTCCATGGCGAAGCGGGCGCCGAACTTTGCTGCGAGGCCCTCGACGACCTGGTCGTTGCAGCCCAGGTTGAGCACCGTGTCCATCATGCCGGGCATGGACACCTGGCGGCCAGGACAGGGAGAGGACGGCGGGAGAGAGGGCAGGGGGAGTGGACAGGGAGTACAGGGAGGGACAGGTCAGGCAGCGGGGCGTCGCGTTGCGTGCGGCCCCGGGCGGTGCAGCGGGGCGCGAGACAGCCTGGGCGCTGGGCCCCCCCGGGGCTGATCAATGGTGCACCACGTGAGCGAGCATCCCGAGCCATCGACGTGCAGCGCAGAGCAGCGCAGCGGCGGGCGAGGGGGTGTGCGATGGGCTGGCGGCGGTGGCGGTGGCGGTGGCGGCTTACCGCGGCGCCGGAGCGCACGGAGAAGAGCAGCGGCGCAGATGGGTCGCCGAACTTGAGCCCCATCTCGGCCTCCACGCCCGCGACGGCGGTCTTGACCTCGGCCATCAGGCTGGCCGGCAGCTTGCCGCCTGCGGCGAGGGCGGGCAGGCGGTGGAGTGAGGTATGGAAAGGTACAGGGATAGCGCATGCGATACCGGTTACATGTGACGATTGCGGAGGGCTAGCTGGGGGTAGCGTCCCCTGCTGCGGGGCGCCGCCCGTTTCACACAGATGGGCGATTCACTGGAGACGTGTGGGAAGGTCGGGGAAAGGGATGCGTGCAGCTGGGGTGTCTAGTTTTTGCAAAAAGAGAGGGCGAAGGGCGGTTGACTTACCGCACTTGTGGTACTCCTCGCAGACCTCTGTCGTGATGGTAAAGCCGGGCGGTACGGCGAGGCCGCATTTGGCCATCTCGCAGAGGTTGGCGCCCTTGCCGCCGAGCTGCGCGGGAGGACAAGGCAGCGGGCACGTGTCGGCGCGGCTTGCAGTTGCGACAGAAAGCTTCGGAATGCCAGCTCCGACACCGCGACGTCGCTTCGGAACCCGCCAACGACATGTTGCAGTGGCGACGCTGCTCCAACAGCAGACCGCCCGTCGGGGTGTGGGGATCGTTGGCGCGCCGACCGGTTGGCAGCAAGTAACCCTAAGCCGGATCAACCGCTGTTTGATGGCCTGCAGCTTTTGTGAACGTAGTATGTGGGTTCCGCAGATGGCCCAATGAACGCAAGTGTATTGCACAACGTCGCGCAAGCCAAACCGCCGTGACAACAATCGAGCCAAACACGACACAGTAGGCACGCCGACAGCGCTCTAGAAGCTCTGAGCCGGCGCAGCACTCGCGGAACGAGAGCGTTATAGCGACGCATGCCGAGCGACCGGTCTCACCAGCTCCTTCATGCTCTTGTTGCCCTCGCTCCTGCCCTGGGCAAACGGGAAGATCCGTGGCGCCATGATGGCGTCGTCAGATAAGTCGCGGCTCTTTAACGGGGTGTCGGAAGTTGTCGGTAGAATTGCGCTTTGCCGAATGTGTCCTATGGGAGAGTTGTGTGTTTCTCAAGGTTTAAAGACGATAGCTGTGTGTATTGCTGACTGAAAGGCAATCGCGAGCCTTATATACCCGCTCGGCTGACGCGGCAGGACTGTCCTTGGCCGATGTCCCGGCCAACCTTGCCCCAAAGCAGCTTCCGTGGGCTGCGCATCCCCCTATCAGTGACGCTCATCATCTCCGGGTCTAAAGCTATTGAGGAAGGTTGGAGCAAGGTGGCTTCAATAACAGTGCAGATGCCTCGCATTTTCGCCGAGGCGACTGATGTGCAACGAAACTTCGCAAGCCCGCTGCGGAAACAATCATCAGGATGTCTCGAATGATCGGGGGCCCCTCGGGAGCTGCAGCGTGCAGTTTGCCCGAGGCCGGTGGTCGTCTGACAGCTGGCTGACGCCGGCTGAGGTGGAGTCGCCCTAGCTGTTCGCCGCAAGGGGGCGCCCTGGTTCGCCGGAACACCGGGCCTTCCAAGCCCACAGGTGCGCCTGCTGGTGTTTGCTTGAAGCAGCTTGAACTAGATTGAAGACTGCCTAACCGCTACCCAACACTGCCCAACCGCACACATGATGTGTCGCGGCTTAGGCCCAGGGCGGGGCAGGGACCAGGCGACAATCCTTGCGTTGTAGTTGGGATCCTGTGTGGGCGCCACTCTCCCCTGGGCAGGGACAGTGGCACCCGCAGAGGAACCCCACTACAACGCAAGGAATTAACGGGGACAGGGCTCAAAAGGCATTGGGGGCCGGTGTGAGCCATGGTATGAGCCGAGGGTGAGCCAAGAGGTGGTGTGCGCCATGGGATGGGCCATGGTACGATGCTTTGAGCCACTCCACACCCTTGGCTCACACCTGGCACACGGCGATTCCCTGACCCAGCAGGAGGGAGCTTCGTAGTTAGACGGTTCGGGACGGTTCGGGAGCTTAGCGCTGCGCCAATCCAGGCGCGCAGGCGGGTCGACGTACCTGCCTTCAGACGGTAGGCATGCTACAGAGTAGCCAGTGCTTCCGTCTGGCCAAAAGGCGAGTATCTGCGTGACGTGTCGCTGCTCAGGCTCAGGGCAGGGGACTGACAGAGGACCCGCCCTGCACCTACACTGTATTGCTTTTCCCTTCATCCGCATATGTATGCTTTTCCCTTCAGATGCATATGTATATATACGATCTACATGTATATAAGTATACATACACGATAGATATACACGATGTACAGCACAAACAACCCGGCAGCACTGGCGATCGCCACGGGAGGGGTGCTGGGACCCCGCCAGCCCCTCCCGTCCCGGCTCTTGTAGCGCGCTGTCCAGGTCTGGGTCCCCGCCCCCGCAGTCAGTCACTGCCGTTGGGGCCAGCAGCCGCCTTGCACATTTTGCTGCGGACCCCGTTCCAAGCCCAGGCCCCGCTCCAGCCCCTGGTACGGTCCCCCACGACAGCCCCAGTCGCTGGTGTGCAGCTGCCTCAACTGCCGGCGCTCGGCGGCAGTGGCAGCGACCCCAGCGGTTGCAGGTGGCGCGCCCGCCTGCTGCCCCCTGGGCCGATGCGCCACAGCGCCGTTGGAAATAGATATAGAGATAGAAGTACAGCGAGCTTGACCCGCCGTGATTCAAGGAGGTAGGGCACCAGGGGCGCCGGAGCCCCCTACGCGCCCTGTGCCCCCGGCGCTCAGCGCCAGCGCCGATCCTAGCTACTGAGCAAAGGCCACCTGTGCAGGCGGCTGCGCTTGCGGTTGGCCCATGCGGTTGGCCCATGCGGTTCAAGCAAGGCGCCACGGGGCCAGCGTGCGCGCCAGCCACTGCACGAGGCCAGGCGGCATGCAGCGGGACAGCTGCGCCACGCGGCCGCCGCTACAGCTCCTGCGCCAGCCGTCGCGCCGGGTTGGCCGGCAGCATCGCGGCCTGCGCGACTGGGGCGGCAGGCCCCGCCGGTCCTGCAGCTACTGCCGGGCCGAACAGCGCCTGCGCCAGGCCCCGAGCCAAGCTCACCGGCAGAGTCACACGCTCACGTCCCTTGCGTCCGCCGCCGCAGCGCCACCAGGCGCCGCCACTTGCACCAGCGCCTGCGCCAGCCGCAGCCCCAGACAGAGGATTGGCAGGCACTGGGGCCATGCGAGCGAGACCGCCAGCCCCGGCTGGGGGCAGCTGCCTGGCTGGGTGCCGCGGCAGGCAGCCCCTTTGCTGGATGCAGACACAGCAGTCCTCGAGCAGCTGGCCATGCGCTTGGCTAGCACCCCGCGCGACCGGTTGCTTGGCCCGTTGCCGACCTGTGGTCACATGAGGCGGGCATCCGACGACTGTGGCGAGGAGCCACATCGATTTGCACCGCGTGCAGTGCCCCGGCCTCGCTAGTGACCGCGGCGACCCCGCTCTCCTCCTCCTCCTCCTCCTCCTGTTCCTCGCTGCTGTTGTCACCACCGCCGTCAACGCTGGGCTCGGCCTGGGTGATTGGGGGGCGGCAAGTGGGGGCGCGTACCGAGAGGCAGGGAGGGGCGCGTCCCTTGGCCCACCAACCGCTACGCTAGCAAGGGGCAGACCCAAGCGCAAAAACACGCGAGGGGCCCGTTGGCTGCTGCGGGGCGCCGCCCGCCCTGGCGATAACCCCCAAGAAACCCTCCCACGCACCATCCCGCGCCTCAGCGGCGCCGACGAGGATGGTGTCCTGCGTCACAAGGCACCAGCGTGCGAGCCAGACCCTAGTTTTCGTGCCCCATTGGGTGGCCATCAGAGGCCTCCTGGTGGCCATCGTTGCGGCCACCTACACGGCGAGCTGCTTCTGAACGTCCCTGTGGCCGCTCATGTTGGGCACGGGGCCAGCGCACAGTCCACATCGCGCAGAGTCACGTACTGTAATGCGGCTCGCTCACGTGCCGCAGCAGCGCCCGCAGCGGGGTTCGACGCGGGGTTCGACACGGGGTTCGACCCTGCCGGTCCGTGCGGGGCACGGTCGCTATAGCGTACCGCGCCATCTTTTCCGACACAGCCGGAAGTACGGGCGCCCCCCCCCCCCTGGGCAGCTGCTGCCGCAGCCGCAGGCAATGGGAGCAGTGGGCCTTGTTGGACCCGTCGTCGACCCAAGGCACGGTACGCTGGGGCTGATTGCCGGGCTCGTCGGGGTTGGGCTGCACCCCCATGGAGTACACCCGACGTGCCTTGGCAGAAGGCTGCTATGTCCCCTTTGCACAGGGTAACCAGGTCTGGGATGTGCCGAACCTCTGAAACCTGTCCCGGGCGCTGTCGCGCGGGGTTTCATGACAAAAAATGAGCCGTGCCGCAGGGTTACGGCTGGCCGCAACACCCCGGCTTGATTTCCTTGCTTGGTCGCTAGCGAAGCCTGAATCCTATTCGCCAGCGGTGTCCGCTCGAGCTGGAGCTGCGGCCACTCCGTAAAACGAGTGTTCGTCAGTGTTCACTGCAAACGTTATCCGTCGCGGCATGGCAGCTTGAGAAACTCTCAGTAAGCGCTATAAGTGTAGTCGATTTGTCCAGCACGCGGCTTAGGTTGTGTTGTGTCTGCCGTATAATGACACTGGGAGACTCAATGCACTTGGCACTCTCGTCAAGTTCCCGCAGAGCCGCAGCTCAGTTCTCTTCGTCGTGAATATCAAGATTACAGGCGACAACGCTCGCGGTGTCTGGGCACAGGTCTCCGCATTTGCGTGTCCCAGCGTCTCAAACGATGGATGATAAGTAGCTTGCTTGTGTTGCAAGGCAACATCAAGGCGCAGTAGTCCTTAACGTGTGGCGAGGCCGGTTCGCCACAATGCAGCGGAGCGACGACGACGCCCACGCGGATTGGGCTCCTGCCGAAGTGCAGTGGGATGGCCTGATGCTTTCGGCGCAGGCTGGTGGTGAGCGCGCCTCCGGCGTTGCAAGAGCGAAGGCCGCAAGACTGCACTATTGTTACTTCACCTGCTCCCATCTAGGTCCTCTTGCGGGCACTGATGGCTTTACCGCGCCGGTGATCGACAAGTATTATATCAAGGGTCGAGGCGGAGCGGGCGGCGTCAGCTCGTCAAGCCTGGGCGCTTCTCCAGCAGCGGGTTCTGCCTCAACCTGCAGGGTACGCAAGCGGACTGTAAGGTGGGCAGGTGCGTAGGCAGTAGCGCCCAACCCGCCCGTTTCCTGTGTCGCAGGTGCCCGGCTGCACAGCCGACCTTACACGCGACCTGGCCTACTTCCGGTACGCCAGGGCTATAGTCGACGGCTTTAGTTATAACATGGCTCTTCCAGCAACAAGCTGGTGTCACCCGTTTCAGCCGAATCAATCAACTCGGCACTAGCCGTTTGTCTAGACACGCGCCTCCGGCTCTCGCCTGCCTACTCCTAGCGCGAGAAGCCGCGCCCAACCTTAGCGCAGTCTGGCTGGGCGCCTGCGGGCTGTCCGGCACCCATGTTTATTCGTACCCCCTGCCTCACCACGCCGCTCAGGAAATACCGCATTTGCCGTGAGCACCTGAAATCGCCGGTAAGTCCTCCGTCGGCAGCTACTCTGCATGTCCACCGTGGCTCCTAAGGCTTGCGGTTTTACTGGCTGGCCGTTGTTGAGCCCCCCGAACTTTGGCACGGCGCAGGTCCTTGTGGTTGAGGGCATTCCCAGCCGCTTCTGCCAGCAGTGCTCAAGGTTTCATCATGTCAAAGAGTTTGATGGCTCGCAACGGTGCGTCCGTGTAGGCTTCCAGAGGCCGCGCTTGCACCCATGCGCCCGCGCCGACGCTCATCACTCGGCGCACGCTTACGTGGCTGATTGCCCCGCCTGCGGCCCCATGCCTGCACTGCAGCACCTGCCGGGCCATGCTTGAGCGCCTGCGCATCAAGCGCAACAACAACAAACAGGGGCAGACGCATGGGGCCGGCGGCGGCGGCGGCAGCGCGCGAAGCGGGCGGAGCAAGGAAACCCGGCGCGGCGGTGATTCTGGCGCACAGCAGGGCAGCTCCTCGCGCTCCAACTCCACCGGCAAGGAGGGCAACGAGGTGGGCTCCCTGCCCACCGCACGCCGCCGCCTGTGCTAGAGCGCCGCGCGAATTGAGCCGCTTGCCAGCTCCAACAGTCCGGTGCCGTGTGAAACCGCCGGCAGCTGGCCGCCAGCCGTGCCCGCACTTTGCCGACCGCACTTTCCGAACCCACATCAGACCGCGACCCATACCCCGCCCGCCCGCAGCGCGACATGCCGTCCAGCGGCGGCCTTCGCGGCGCCCTCACCACCAGCCTCAGCGGCGAGGCCGAGGTGGTTGACTCAGCCATGCCCGGCACTCGCCGCGGCCAGGGCGCCGGCGCCTCTCCCGCGCAGCCGCTACTGTCCTTGGGACCAGGCGGCGGCCTGGCGGGGCTCACGCTGCTCAGTCCCTCAGGCAGCGTGGGGCTGAGCTCCGGCTGCGGCTACGGTGGCAGTGGGCTGGGCAGCACCGGCCTTGGCGGCCTGGGGCTGGGCGGCACCGGCAACGGCGAGCGGCTGCCCCTGTACCTCAACCAGAGCGCCGCGCTGCTGCCCATGCGGCGCATCGACTCTGCGGGCATCGGCATGGGTCTGTCGGAGTGCAATTCGGGGCCGGCCGCCTTTGGGCTGGACATCCGCAGCGCCGACACGGACGCCGCACACGGTGGCTCGCATGGCTATACCAGCGGCGCGCGGCAGATCAACATGCAGTCGCTGCTAGCCGGCGGCGCCGGCGACATGGCCAGCGGCATGCCCGGGCTGCTGCCGGCGCACGAGCGGCTGCTGGGGCAGGCGAGCCGGCGCGGCGCGGCCACCACGCCCGGCCAGCTGCTGGGAAGCGGAGGCGGCGGCGGGGGGATGGGTGGCGGCGGCGGCGGCGGCAGCAGCACGCAGCCCGGCGAGGCGCGCGGCGGCGGGTCGCTTGGAGGGCTCAACCTGCAGCAGGGCAGCCGAGTGGCCGGGGACCTGGACCTTGAGATGCAGCTGCGGGCCATGTACCGCGAGGTGGGTGGCCGCACGGACGGGCGGGTGCCCGGCCCCGTGTTGAGGCGGTCTGAAAGGCAGGCTTGCGGTCATGTGTGTGCCGTTGCGGAAGCTGAGCAGCCCGCCTGCCTCTCGCCCTCGCCCCGACGCCGCCGCCGCAGATGGCTATCGGCGAGGTGCCGAACGCGGACGCGCTGCAGCCGCAGGCCACCTCCGCGCCGCGGGTCAGCGCCATCCGAAACCACCAGGCGCAGCAGGCGGCGCAGCAGCACGGCCAGCAGCATGGCGCCGGCGAGCTCGTGCTGCCGCTGTCGGCCAAGTCCCTATACAGCGGCCAGGCGGCGAGCAGCGACATGACGGCATCGGGCGTGCCCCTGGCTCAGTTGGTCAAGATCGAGCCCGTGGACGCGCCCGAGGCAGCCCAGCGGCAGCCCTACCTCGACCTCCTCCAGCTGCTGCCACGCGCCGAGGACATGGACGTCGACGGCGCCGCCGCTGATGTGGCGGCGGCGGCGGGCGGCTTGAACGGCGGCGGCGGCGCACAGGGCATGTATGGCGGCGTGGCGCGCTTCGGCGGCGCCACCAGCGCACCCATGGTCGGCGGGTATGTGCTGAACGGCGGTGGCGCCACCAGCGGCACCGTCGGCGGCCTGCGTGTGCTGCACCTCGGCGGCGGCGGCCCCGCCGGCGCGCAGCCGCCGCTGTCGCCGTCGCAGATGCTGCTCCGCCGCGAGTCGCCAGACAACTCGTTATATTCGGGCGGAAGCGGTGCCAACGACAGCGGCGCGCACGACGGCAGCCGCGTCGCCGCCGCGGGACGCAGCTCGGACACGGCCGTGTCGAACGCGCACCCGCAGGCGGGGCAGCCCTTCGGCGGCCTGCCGGGCGGGGCCATGTACAACGGCATGGGCTGGAGCCCCATGGAGGCCATACCCGAGGCCGGCGACGGCCGCAGCACATGGGCCACGGCCGAGGAGATTGACGCGGCGCTGGACCTCCTCATGGACGAGGCCGGCGCCGGCGCGATCTACCAGACCGGCAACGATGTGAGGGGCCTGGCCGCGCGGCAGGGCGGTCGCGCGTGGCTGTGGGTCCGGTGACCGGCTTGGCTCTGGCGGCATGCGTGAGGGAATGGCACGAAGGGGTCCGCGGCAGTTGCCATCCGTCAACCGTGCATGTCGTACCGCCCACAGGCTGCGACGCTTGAGCGCATCTGCTTCAAGCTCCACAACGTGCACCCCTCGGTGAGGCCGCGACTCCGCAACGGCGCCTAGTGGCGACGCGTGCGCCGCCACTCGGCGCACCAATCGCAACGTGCGGCGCCGCTGCCTACCGGTATCCAACTCATCTGCTCGCAGAGCCAGCAATTTCGCCACCAGCCACCAGCCCCCGTCCTGAGCGCAGCCTCCTCCCCTCAACCCGCAGGACCTGCCGCCCGACCTGCTCTCCGCGGTGGGCTCCTGGCTGGCGTCCGCCCCCGCGGACGTGGTGCAGGGCGCCATCCGGCCCGGCTGCACGCACCTGGTGCTAGACGTGTATGTCGTCCGCTCCCCGCTTCGCATGACAGGCGCCCGCGCATCAAGCAGCTCGGGCCCCGAGCTCAGCGCCTCGGACGGCTCCGAGATCATGGCGCAGGCTGGTGACTGCCACGGCTCTGGCTCCAGCTTGCGCGCAGACAGCACCGAGGACAGCGCGCACAGCATGCGAGCCATCGCGGCGGCGGCCATCGCCAGCTCGGCCGACGGCAACAGCACGACCGGCACGGGCGATGACGCGAGCGGCAAGAAAGCCGTGCTCCAAGGCATCGGCAGCCGCCGTGTGCTTGCGGACCTGGTCGCCGCCGCCCAGGACGAGGGCCTGGTGGCCTGCCTGGACGCCGCCGCAGAGGCCGCCGGCGCCGAGCCGCGCGGCGGCGGCGGCGCCCCTAGCGGCGCCGCGGAGGCGGCGACGCTGCTGCGCAGCTTTGTGATGCACTCGGGGAACGGCCGCGCAGCGGCGGTGACATTCAAGAAGCTCCTTGGCTCGCGGGCCGTGTCATCCATGAGCGTCAGCGTGGGCCACGAGGTGGGGCGACCTAGGGCACGGACGGCAGCAGAGCCTAGCTAGAGCAGGCTTGTCTGCGCCTCTCGTCGCCGGTTGCCCGCAGTGCCAGGGGTTTCGAGGGCCGGCCGCTCGCGTGTGCCTGACCCCGCTCCTGCCCCGTGTGGCGCCGCAGGTCATGTCCATCCAGGGCCCGGGCACGGTGACGCATGTCGCCGATGTGCGCGGCACCATGGCCGGCGTGCGCAGCCCGTTGCTGCTGTCGGTGGCGCCCCTGGCGGTCGTTGCGGGTGCGTGGTCCGCGGGCCGCAGGCAGGGCCGCTGGGCGTGGTCGTGCGTCGGCCGAGGCAGCGGACGCCCGCCCTAGCGCCGCTGTCCCTGTGGGCAGCCCGACATGTGCCCCTCCTGCGCCTGCTCCCCAGTCCCCTTGTGCCGCGGGCGCTCGAGTCCCTCGCCGCCGCTTCGCACAGCGCACCTTCCGGGCCCCTTTGCCTCAACCTGTCGCCCCTCGCCGGGGACCCCCACGCTGCCGCCCGCAGGCGCGCCGGCCACGGTGCGGGCCACGGGTGCACACCTGACGGGCCCGGGCCGGCAGCCGCACGTCCGCATGCAGGGCTCGCACCTGCCGTGCGAGGTGGTGGGCCCCACGGTCGGCCTCAAGCCCTGCTGCGAGCTGCAGCTGGCCGCGCAGCTAGCGGACGCCACGCTGCCCGGCAGCCACCGCAGCGCCGCCATCGCGGACTTCACGGTGAGCGCGCCGGGCCGCGGCAGGGCTGGAGGCGCACGTTCGGCCGCGGCTGCGGGGCACGGGCGCGGGGCCACCTGTTCAGCGCCCAGCCCCGGCCGGTTCTCTAGGCCTCTGCACATCTGGCCCCGCGTTTCACCCCTGGCGTGGCGCCGGCCGCAGGAGGTGGAGGTGCGGGTGACGCCGCAGGAGCCGGGCCTCATGGCGGTGGAGTGGGGCGACGACAGCCGGCAGCAGGGCGCGGCGGCGGCCTCCGTGAGCGAGTGGGTGCCGGTGCTGGCCGTCCCGGACGCGGCCATGGCGGCCGAGATCAACGCACTGGCGACCGCCAAGGAGAAGAACCGGCAGGGGTGAGCGGGCGCTGGGGGCGGCGCAGAGGCCCGAGGTGCGGAGCCCGGTGCCGCGGCTTGGCGTGCAGTGGCGGCGCCGGGCCTCCCGTGCGGCGGAAAGCCGCAGGGGCACGTCTTCCGACCGCGACGCGCGCCTATGGTTTCCCCTGGCCCCCGTTCCCAATCGCGCCCTGCGTGCCTCCTGCTCCCTACCCCCTGCCTCCCGCCCCGCGCAGCGTGCGCTGCTTCTTGCAGGACCTGGGCCTGTTGCTGGACTTCATCACGCGCGTCAACACGCAGGCGCTGCTGCCCGTGCCCGCCATGCTGCCACCCGATGCCGAGGCGGACGCCGACGGCAACCCCGTCCCCATCGAGGTCGGCGCCGCAGACTTCGACGCGGGCGCCGACGCGGACGCCTGGCGCTGGCGGCCCCGCTGCGGCGGTGAGCTTTGCACGTGCGCCGTCGGCCTACCTTGCTGTCCTCAGGCGCCTCCGCGCCCCTGCCCATTGTAAATAATATGTGCGGTTCGGGCTCCGGCCGTGCTCTTCGCCGGCCACAACTGCACGTCCAAGCTTGCGCACTGAAGCCCCATGCTGCGGCCGCGGCCCCTTCGGCCCGCAGGCTCGGACCAGCGCGCGGTGGCCACCATCCCCGATCCCGAGTCGCTTACGGGCTCCACCGGCTCGGGTGGCGGCGACGGCCAGGCCGCGGCGCCCGTGTACCGCGACTCGCTGCAGGACCTCATGGCGCGGCCGCGCATCTACAAGAAGCACCTCAAACGGGTGGCGGCGCTCACGCCGCAGCTCCTGGCCTACGCGGTGAGGGCCCTCGGCGACGCCCATTGGCTCTCACCAGCCCGCAGCCGAGCCTGGCCTGGGAAGCTGCGCTCACACGCGTGCGCGCGGCTCTGCGCTGGCTCCCGGATCCCGCATGCCGCCGGCAATGGCGTCCGTGCAAGCGTGCCGCATGACGCCGTCTGCCATCGGCAATAGGCAACACCTTGTGTTGCCATTGCTCCGCCACGCAGGCGGACGCGGGCATGGCGGCCGTCATGGCCTACCTGCTGGACTTCATGATGGAGTACGTGTACTTCGGTGACCTGCCGGCCGTGTTTGCTGCCGTGGAGGCCGTGGGCGGCGCCGCCGGCCTGCCCATCATGCACCGCGCCGTGCGCTCCGGCGCCGCGCGCGCGGTGCGGCTGCTTCTGTCGCGCGCCGCGGCGGCGGGCATGGCGTGCAACCTGGCCCATGCGGCAGGTGAGGCAGGGCTCGTGCGTGTGGTCGTGCCGGAAGCAGTGTGGGCGGGCAAGGCGTGCAACCTGGCGTCTGCGACAGGCGGGCACTCGCCTTGTACCACCCGCACGCGCTGTGGGGGAAGCGGCGAAGTCTCGGCCGTCGGCCTGGGGTCCCACCTGCAACACCTGCGCCCCTACCTGACACGCGCTGTGTCTGTGGCGTGTGCCCACACAGGCTCCTTTGGCGTCACGCCGCTGCACCTGGCCGCGCTGCAGCCCACCAACACGCCGATGCTGCAGCTCTTTGGCTTCGCCACGCCGCACGCCGCCGAGATGTGGACGTCGGTGCGCGACGCCGCGGGGCGCACCCCCGCCATGTACGCTCACATGCAGGTGAGCAGTGGGCACGTGTGTTCACAAACAGGTGACACATAGTAAGCACGACCCGTGTGTGTTGACTTTTAAGGAAAGTAGTGAACACGCGCGTGCGTGTGTGGGTGTGTGCTGATGTGGGTCGGTGGGCTGGGTGCCGCGGGCCTCTGTTGCAGGCCGGCGGCGTGGGGTCACTGTCTGTAGCAGCTGCCAGCGGGGGCGCCGGCGGTCAAGGCTCCGCCGCTGGCTGGGGCCAGGGGGCCGCGGGGGCCTGGGTGCATGGGCCTGGGTGCAGGCGCCCCGCGCCTGCTGCCAGGCGCTTCGCTGGGCCCGTCGCTGACGCCACCACGCGTCTCCGCCTGCCTTCGTCAGGTGGAGAAGGCGCAGCGCGCGAGCGCCTGTGCCGCCGCGGTAGCGCAGCGCACTATGCTGCAGCGCCGGCCCTCGACAACGAGCATGGGCGGCGCGGGCAAGCCCGCCTCGGCGGGGGTCTACCGCGCCAGCCACTCTGGCTCCAACACCGCCTATCGCTCCTGGGGCAGCGACGGGCCAATGTCGGACGCGCAAAGCAGCGCGCACGTACCCGCCACCAACGACGGGTCGGCGGAGGTGCCGCTGATCGAGGACTCGCCGCTGGCCCGGCCGGCGGCGGACGCCGCGGCGGCGGCGCCGCCGGGGCCGCAGATGCCGGCGGAGGCGCTGGCCCGAGACGGCAGCGACAGCAGCAACGGCGGCGACGAGGATGGCGCGGCGGGCGAGCCGTGGGTGCGCGGCGGCATGGTGTCGAGGGGGCTGCTGCGTGCTGCGCGTGGTGGCTCGCGGCCGGCGGACAGCTTTGAGGACTTCAAAGAGCGCCTGGAGGCGCGGCGCAGCGGCATCCGCGTAGCCGACGCGGGCGCCCTGCTGGCTGAGGCCCAGGCCCCGCGCGCGCCGTCGGGGCTCGAGTCCAGCTTGCACGTCGAGTCGGCGGCTGTGGCGGAGGTGGCGCCGGAGTGCGGCGCTGCGCCATCTGCGGAGTCTGGCCTAGTCGCCATCTCCCAGGAGCAGCAGCCACTTGAGGCGGAGCGGGCGCTGGGTGATGGCGCGGCGTCGGAGGCGGCCGGCGACGGCATGGACGTCGACTGCAAGCCGGAGAGCTGTGTGCTGGGCGACCTGGACAGCGCATCGGGAGGCTGCAGCGGCCAGGCACCCGTGCCGGAGTCGGAGCCGGAGCGGGAGCGGGAGCGCGCCAGGGAGCCTCGTGGCGGCATGGTGGGCAAGCTTGGCCGCATGTTTAGGGTCCACAGCAGCAAGTCCCGTGGCGCCGGCGGCCGGGGCTGAGGCTCGGGGGCTGAGGCTCGGCGGCTGGCCCAGGCTTAGGCTGCGACGTACGCTACTGCTTGTGACACTCGAGAGGAATGCGGCCTGGTATCGACGTGCACGGGTCCTGATGAAAGCCGGCCGAGGCTGCGGCGTCCCGGCGCCGCGGGCCGGGACTGAGGCCGGGGCCAACGCCGCGGCTGCATTCGAAGCGCTAGCTACAACTGAGGTCAGAATAACAGCCAGGGCTGCGCGCAGTCAGAGCTTCTGCTGCACCTTCGCTGCTATGCCCTTGGGCCCTCGCCCGCGAGAGGGTGTGATTGGCGCGTGAAGGGTGCTGAGGAGTCAGCTGCCGCTGCAGCGAGTGTGCCAGCCGCCAGACATGCGCGGCCCCATGTCTGAGAGCATCCGGTTCCATGTCTGAAAGCATCCTGTTCTTTCCAATCAGTTGGCAGGGTCTCACCTTGCGTCGTGTTGTGCCACGCGCGCAACGCCTCTCGGGCCCCGCTGCTGCGCTGCGTGCGATGCGCCAAGGACGCTGGAGCTGTGTCGTTGGTTGCGCGCGGTTTTCTGCGGGCCCCTGCCGCAATTGTGGTGCCTGGGTGCGCGGTCCCAACCTTGCAGATCTATCCAAGATGGCCCTCGGGCTCACATTGCTGGCCAGTGTGCGGCCCAATGCGAGCAGTTGTGGTTATTCCTGCCGCGCGCGTGCCGGCCCGAGGCGCCGCGGGCTGGGTCGGGGCATAGAGGGCCCCTGCGGTACGTATGGCATGGGCGCCTTGACACCGGCATATGGTTGCCGGGTGCAAACGAAGTAGGGCGCGCGGCTGCACGGCGGGCGTGCCGGATGCGCTGGCGGGTTTGCGAGGCGCTCCGACTTGCGCAATACACGCCACGGGCGTGGTCGGAGAATTGACTTTCCTCATGGAATGGGGCCACATGTGACGCGCGTCGCTGGCGCCGCCGCGGCCCCCGGCAGGGGCCGCCGTGTTGTCGTCACGCGGCCTGCGTCGCCTGCGACGCAGCGACGCTGGGGCGGAGTTGGTGGGGCCAGGGCGCTCCGCGCCACTCTGCACCGCTCCCGGTTGTGGGGTTGCGTTGGCGTCGGCGCCGCTGCGCATATAGCTGCGGGCAACCTTAAGTAAAACGCACTGTCAAGCGGCCTGCGGTGGATACAGTATCACTTTCATTACAGGATCACAATGGATGTATGGCATGAGTTGAAATGCCGGCACGCGTCTTTGTAAGCGTCGCCGCGTCCACTGGCCGTCCCTTGCCGCAGCCTCCCGCTTTGACGATGTTCACATTGCCAGCTGACGCTATGTGAGCTGCTTTGGCACGCGACACCGTGCTGCCTTCGGAAAATCCTCTTCCCTCAGGCATAGACAGGCTCCCTGCCCACGGCGCTCCCATCGTGTCGGTGGGCTTCAAAGTTTGGATTGGATCTTGTTCGAATGCCTCGATTGCGGAGTGCTGTACGCATCACCCGCAGGAGGTGGAACGGCATTGTCCAGGACACCAGGAGGCGCGAGGCGGTCCAGCTGCTGCAGCTGCTACATCAGTTGCTGCTGCCGCCACTCGAGGAACCGCCGCAGCGCACACGACGCAAGGCGCCACTTCCGAGCTGACAGCTGCGCGCACGGCTCGACGGCAACCACCTTTCCGCTTCCCTCACATCCGAGACACACAACCGCCGGCCCCGTCGCTCTCGCTGCCCTTGCTCAGCCTGCAGCTCCAAGCGTGCGGCCCCACACCCTTCCTCAGGGTTTGTGCACATCTCTGCCCCTGCCATCCAGCGCCTCCGCACGTACCACAAAGTGGTTGTCGCCCACCCCACCCCACCCGCAGCCACCGCTCAGCTCACTCCGACAGCGCTCACAGATCGCGCTCGCCACTCGCGCCCCGTCACCGCGTTCACAACGCCACGAGCCCACGACACGCCGCCGACCCGATAGATCTGCGCGATCACGCACAACACCGCACGCGCCGCATGCCGCATGCCGCGCACGCTTAAACGTCCGAAACCCCCTGCACCGCGGCTCCCGTGCCCCCTAGCGCAGGACCCGTAGTTCGATTTGTCCCGCCGTGTGGCCACGGCTGTCCCGATAGGCGGCCGCGGCCGACACATCACAAGCCCTTGGCCTTATCCAGGGAGGCCACGGCCTTGAGGATATAGGCCACGTGCAGCGAGCTCGCCACGGTGACGCAGTAGTGCAGGAAGTGGTGGTCTTGCAGGCCGTACGGCCGGGTATGGCCACCGTTCCTGCGCGGGGGACCGGCAAGGCATGACACGGCGGCGGGGCCAGGGGCTCGACGGAGGCGCGGCAGGGCGAGGCTCTGCACCGCGTGCCCAACGTATCCTCGCTCCGCACAGCGCAGCAAAGCATCACTGCCAGCTGCAGTACACAACCGGACCACAACCTGGACAGTGTCCCTCACACATGCAAAAGGACGCGCAGTTGCCCCGGCATGCGCCCCGGCCTACCGTACGAAAAAGTAGCCCCCTGCCAGCTGCAGGATCACCTGATGGGGGCCAGGTCGACACAGGGAGCAGCAGCGAGCTATGGTGGCTGCCAGGGAAGAAGGTATTCTAGAAATCTTAAAGGGCACCGCCGTGCACCCAGCATCTGCTACCGGACGTGTCCGTAGCCCAGAACCCAGCTCGACGGCCTTGACCCACACCACACTACATGCAGGCATGCATGACACCCACCCCGAACACAGAGAGCAGCGGTAACTGTCGTCCAATCATGGTATCGACGTCATGGTGTCGACTTGCACCAACGGGCGCCGTCACGGTTCGCACCTGCGCTATGATGTTGAGGTCCACGATCCAGTAGTAGTAGACGAACAGCACCGCGCCGCTTGCCACAAACATGAGCGTGCGGTAGAGCGGCTGCAGGAAGGCAGCCACCGTGGCCACCGCCGCCATGGCCACGATCACGTGGTAGGGGCCCGCGGGTCGCAACGCCTGGCGATGTGGGAGGCGGATCAGTCGGCGGTGAAAGGTGGGGGGCAGCGTGGATGGCAAAGGCGTCGTGCGGTTGAAGAATGTGCCGCAACCAACGTGCGAGCCGGCGGCGGGCATGTGGCGTAGGCGCGACGCAGGTCGGCGCTGGGCCCGGCGCCGCCGGCGCGTGTCGGCACTTGGAGACGGCCGAGTGCGCTGGATGCCGCGGATGTGCACCCGGCCGATGCAAGGTTGACGAGTGCTCGTGGCGCAAGCGCGACACTGGCCGGCTCAGGCGTGCCCCGGCAATCGACGTCAGTCGTCTGTGAGGCATGCCGTGACGCTGCAGCGTGTGCGCCGAGCAGGCTGGCAGGCGGGCAGGCAGGCAGGCAGGCAGGCAGGCAGGCAGGCAGGCAGGCAGGCAGGCAGACAGGCAGGCAGGCAGGCAGGCAGGCAGGCAGGCAGGCAGGCAGGCAGGCAGGCAGGCAGGCAGGCAGGTAGCTTACCATGACTGCCGAGAGCGGCACGCCAATGATGGTGAAGGGGATGCATATGTGGTCAATCTTCTCCTGCGCACACGCGGGCGTGGGCGGGGGGTGCAACCTTACGCGACAGCAAGTTGGTGGCGGTGGCGGACGGGCCATGTGCACGTGAAGCTGGTCCGAAATACTTCGCACAGCCAGCAGGGGAGCGCCGCGGCGACGTGCGCACGCGCTGCCCTTGCCCCCTGCCACCCCCAAGCAAGAGGCTGAGGGCTGCACAGGGCTGTCTCGGTCGGCTCAGGTCCAGGGTGCACTGGACGCATCGATGTCAATGTGGGATGGACAAAATTCACAAGCATCTTCTACGTTCCCGGCCCTCCTGGCACTAATGCTTAGTACGGCACTGTACGGGGCTGTACGTACAAGCACGTGGTCGTCCGGCCACACGTGCGTCAGCGCCGACGAGCCGTGCGTCATGGCGGCGCAGAAGCAGAAGACGGCGAGCGCCCAGCCGCCCGAGACTGCGCCCGTCTTGGCAAGTATTCTGGCAGGCCGCGGTGGGAGGTCAGGGGCGGTTGTTGGGGTTTAGGGTTTGTGCCAGATAGGCCGGCGCAGAGTGATGCCCAGGGCGGCCCGGGGCTGCATTGGGACAGCGGCTAGGGCTAGCCGTGTCCGCATGTGGGGCATGGAGGGCGGATAGGTGCTCGCGGGCGCGAGGTGCAGGCCTGGGTCGGGAGTCTCCGACGGAGGGTCCGACGGCGTGTGCGGCACGCTCACCCGAGGATGACGAAGGCCAGCGCCGGCAGGCCATGCGACCACACGTTAATGCGTTCGTAGGGGTCCTGGAAGGTGCACACATACCAAGGGGTGTGCGGCCAGGCCCCTGCAGGCGCGCCTTGCGGCCTGAACTGCATGGTCGCAGGCTTGACTTCGCTGCTGCTAGGACCTGCGTCCGCAACCAAGGGGCTATCTGCGTTGTCGCTCTCTGTTGCTGTCATGGGCGACTCAGTATAGCAAGCAGCTCGATTGGCTTGTTCAACTTGTGCCGCATTGATGCCGCACCTCGATGAACAGCGGGCCCCACAAGCAGTTGCATTCCTCTACTTGCAAGCAATAAGCTTTAGCGCTTGCTAGAGCTAGCCTTACTTGCCGCAAATGCTCAGGAGATCGTTTACCGCCAAACCGGCCTAGCACCTATCGCGCTAACTTGTCGCGCCATACTATAGCATAGCTTGCCATTATGGATATCGACCTGCCGGGCGCCAACGGTGGCGCTCAGCGGGCGGCGCTGGAGGAGCAGCTTTATGCTGTCTTCACCGAGCTGCTCTCCGACGAGCGCTCCGTTACTGATGCGGTGGCTGACATCACTGACCTCTGCAGCCAGCGCGCCGTGTCGATCAGGTGCGCTGTGCCCGCGTGCACCAGCCCCAACTCGCCAGCCCACGCCCTTCCTCTCCTCTACCTTTCCCTGCCCCCATCCCCATACACAGGTCCGAGGCTTCGGAGCATCTGCACCGCCCCGCCCGGCACATCCACCTCGCCGCCCTGGCGGACGAGATGGAAGCCCAGGCCGCCACCTGGCACCTGCTCTTCTGCCTCTACTGTGACAACGGCGCGCCAGCGGGCGAGGGCGGTGGCATTTTGCGCGACGCGGGAGGTGCCTCCCTGTACCGCCAGAAGCTAGCGGACCAGTGCGTGGCGCAGCCGGAGCTGGCGCGGTGAGACGAGCGGGGGGCGCTGACCGCCGGACACACAAACCTAGCAGCGGCGCAGCACTGCGGGGCCGTCGCTCAGCTCGCGCGGCAGGCGTCGGAGCGTACCGAAAGCCGGCGTGCTGTACGCAGCCGCCGCCCGCATCCGGCGCCCAGCACCTGGCCATGCTCCACCACATGGGCGCTAACTGCCGCCCGACCCCTGCCTGGTCCGCTGCCCCCCGCCCTGCAGCTGTGCGCGTGTGGTGTCGTGGCTCGAGTACCTGGCGGAGGAGGCGCTGCAGCGCCAGGGAGGCGCGGCCTTTGCGCCCGGCGAGGGGCTGTGGCACGAGACGCGCACCGAGATGCGCGCCGGCACGGGTGAGGGCGGCTGCGGCTGCGGCGGCGGCAATGGGGCCTCCAGCGCCAGCAGCGGGCGTGGGACATGAGGCCCCCATCGGCCCGAGAGACCGGAGGCACGGGTCGGCGGGGCCAGCACGGCCTGCTGGGCTGTACATACCACCCCATGCATGTCAGCCCAATCCGCGCGACCGGATGGTGTATCATCCGGCGCTGCGCGCTGCGCTCTGCACCTTTCGCAACGGCGGCCCTGTCACTCCTGCCCGCCCCCAGGCCTAGCCCAGCGGGCTTGAGCCAGCGCGCTAACCATCCCAACACCGCACACCCCTCGTCCCTGCCCGACACCAGGCTCGGTGGTGTCGGAGCTGGACCCCGACGCTCCCACGCGGCAGGCCAAGCCGCTGCACCCGGGCAACGCGCGCTCGCAGGAGCGCTTCCTTGCGCGCGTGTGGCAGCTGATGCGGGCAGGTGCGGCCCCCGGGGGGCGGCGCGCAGCATGCGCAGCGCACGCGGTCGGCTGCTGCCAGCTGCCGCCGCGACGCCGGCGCCAGCCAGCGCTGCCGCCACGCGACCCGGGCATCGAGCCCGCACCTGGGCTACACGCAGCCTTCCCACGTGCCCGTGCTCGGACCCTCTGCCCCAGGCCGTCTGCCTGAGGCGCTGGAGCTGTGCCAGCACGTGGGGCAGCCCTGGCGCGCTGCGGCGCTGGGTGGCGGCGGGCCCTTCGGCTCGCTGCCGGTGGGCGTTACGGCGGCGCAGGCGGACGAGGCCATGGGGGAGGACCTGCTGGTGAGAGGCGGCGGGGGAGAGACGGGCTGGGCCTGGGTCAGTCGAGGGCGTGTGGGTTCAGGGGCCCTGGCCATGGGTTGCCGCCTTGGCTGGCGAGGCCACGGGGAAGGTGTGTAGGAAAGGACCTGCTGGCGGCGCCACGTGGGGGAGAAGGACAGCGAGCCATCGAAGGGCTTGTAGAAGGGCACGGGCTCTTGGGCACGCAGGGCGTGGCTGGGCTGCGGCATGCCGACATGGACGGCATGGCCACGGAGCAGCTGTAGGCCATCAAGTCCGCCCTCCCTCCCTCCCTCGCCTCTACTGCCCCCGCCAGGCCGAGGAGCTGGCCGACGAGGTGTCGCACGGGTCCGGCACGCTGCTGGGGCTGTGGCGCTGGGCGGCGCTGCAGGCGGCGGCGGCTGCGGGTTGTGGGCCGGGCGACAGCCGCATGGAGCGGGCGGTGTTCGGGCTAGCGGGCGGCAGCGCGGCGGCGGCGGCCGCGGCGGCGGCCACCTGGGAGGACTTCGCTTGGGTGCACTGCAGGTGTGCGCGTGGCGCTTGCGGGAAAGGGGGAAGCTGGGCGAGCCATGGAGCGGATGGGGACCGCGGCTGCCTCAGGGCCGGCTGATCGGATCTAAGAGCCTCACTTGTGTGACATCTGCGCTACCTTTCATGGCTGTCTCCCCAACAGGTGCTGGCTGGAGAACCAGCTGGCCCGTAGCGTGGCTCTGGTGCCGCACTCCGCACCTGACCTCATACCCGGAGACGCGGTGACCGCAGCGCTCGTGCGCTGCGGCGTGGCGCCCGCCGCCGCCTCCCGCGGCGTCGAGTCCGCCATGTCCGTCGTGCTGGGCACCTCTGGCGCCGCCGCGGCTGCTGCCGACGGCGACACGGTCATGGGCGGTGGCGGCGCCGCAGGCGGCCTGCGCGCAGGCGCCTTCGGGCAGCACTTCCAGCAGCACGTCATGGCCAACGGCTCGCTCGTGACGTCCGGATCCGCTGCCGTACAGTCGCTGCGCTCCGTACAGGGCCTGCTCGTACTGGGCGACATGCACGACCTGGCTTGCCACCTGTACGGCACGCTGGTCGAGCGCCGGCCCGACGGCGACGGCGCCATGGCCGTCGACGGCGCCGACGGCGCCGCCGCCGCCGCCGGGGCCAACCCGGAGCGGCGGTGGCGGACGTGCGCCCTGGCGGCGCACATGGTGCTGGCGCTGGAGGGGCTGGGCGTGCTGGCGGCGGGCGGCACGTCGCCGGGCGCGCTGGCGGACCCCTTTGACGTGCACAAGTAGGGCTGGGCGCCGCAGTGCAGCGTGCTAGCTGCTGGCCGGACGCGACAAGTGCTGCTGTACCGCTCGGCCCTCGGCCGGCGTGACGCATTCGTGACGTTGCCCGCTGTCCACCTTGCCTGCCTACCTCGCGGCCCTGTCCTGCGCGCCTGACTCGGACCCCGCAGGACGCTGGACCTGTCGCAGCGGCTGCTGGTCTTCTACGCCGCCTCCCTGCTGGAGCGCGGCCGCCTGGCGCTGCTGCCGCCCTACCTGTGCGCGCTGCGTCCGGCGCTGCGCGACTCGCTGTGCGCCGAGCTGCTCACCGCGCACACGCGCCGGCTCACGGGTGAGTGGGTGGGGTGCCTGGGGGCAACATGGATCGATGCGGCCTCGCAATGATGCGGACCGTAAATCTTCCTCCCCCGCCACCAACCAGCCACGCTCTCCGTGTGCCACCTCCGCAGGCGCCTCTGGGTCCTCCTGCTCCGAGCAGGAGCCGGGCGACGAGGCGGGCCCTCTGCCGCCCGCGGCCGCCGACGCGGCCTGCTTCGGCGCCTACCTGTCGTTGGACTCGTGGTTTCGTCGCTGCGCGGAGCGGCAGCAGCAGCCGCGCGAGGAGCTCGGCAGCCACCTGGCCACCGACATCCGGTGAGGTGGCTGGTGTGAGGGGGCGTGAGGAGGAGGGAGATGAAGCCTGTGGCTGCTGAGTGGTGGTGGCGGCTGATGAGCGGCTGTGTGAACAGGCGCTCGCGAAGCAGTGCGGGGGAGCAGGGGCAGCTACGGAATGGGGAGGGAGGCACTAAGCCATCGTTGCGCAAACCGGCTGCCTAGGCCTCGCACCTGTGGCCGGCATTTGCCGACGGGCTGCTGCTGCGGGCACCTGTGCGCTGCCCGCGGCACGGACTCGACCACCCTCTGGCACGGACCGCCGGTCGCGGCCGAGCGGCCTGCCCGTCCGGAAGGCGCGCCAGGCTGCTAGCATGGCCCCAAAGGCTGGGTGCGCGCCCGTATAGGGCGTGCGCGGTGCTGCGTCACCCGCACCCTCCACACACCCAAGAGCCGTGGCGGGCGGTTCGTCACAGCGGGCTGATATCGGGCTCCCGTCATAGCCCACACCGCGAGTACACCCTGTGACAGCTCTGCCCGTCCGCGCACGCCCCTCCGCCCCCAGGCCCAACGAGCTGCGGCAGCAGCTCACCGGCTTCGCGCTGTCGTGCCGACACAGCCGCGCCTACGGGCCCTACGCCCGCACCCGCGTTGCGCGCTGGCTGGCCTACCCCCACCTGGCAGCGCTGCGGGGCGTGCAAGAGGAGCAGGCGGCGGCGGCGCTGGCCGACCCCACAGCCGCCGAGGCGGCGACCGGGGCCGACCTGGCGGCGGCGGCGGCCGCACACGTGGATCCGGTGTCGTACTATGACCTGTTGGACTACGCGTGCTGCGTGTGCTGCGAGCTGGCGCTGGGCGATGACGTCACGGCGGCCGCGGGCCACGTGCTGTTCCGGGAGGTGCTACCGGAAGGTACGACGCCGTGCCGTACACCCATACACGCTCCCTTGACTCCTCCACGCGCTGTAAAACTCGACGCACCCCCACACCACCCCAAGCACCACACAGCCTTCAACGCCCCACATGCACTTAGCCCGATCGCACAATCCCTCTGCGCTCTCAATGTACGCCGTCCAGACGTGGACGTCGCGGCGCAGGCGGCCGCACAGGCGCTGCTGGATTGCGCTGACGGCGACGCCGCCGACGCGGCCGAGGCTGTGGCGCAGGCGCAGCAGCTGCGGGACCTGGCGGCGGAGCTGGCGGGGTGGCGGCGCTACTTTGAGCTGGACGGAGCGCTGGCGGCCTGGTCGGAGCGGCACGAGGGGCTGGAGGGCGGCGGCGGCGGCGCCGGCGAGGCGGCCGCGCTGGCGGAGGAGGGCGGCGCGCTCCTAGGGGAGCTGATGGAGGACCTGGTACGGGCGGGGAGGAGTCAGGCAGGGTGGTGTCTGAGGTGGTGTGTCAAGGGGGGGGATGGCACGGCGATCGTGACCATGTGCGCGCAACGGTGGGTGTACGGCACACGCACAAATCCGCACTCCGGCAGCCGCGTGTAGGATTCCGGTGGGCGGGAGTCGATGTGGATGTGGCCTGAATGCATGCGTGCCTTTCTGGTTGGCTGGGCACTCCGACGCCCACCGCACGCGCACCGCTTGCTGCTGAGCCCTTTCCCCCCATACCCACCTTCCCTTCCCTACCCTCCCCGCTCCTCGTCTCGCCACGCAGCTGCTGTCCAGCTGGCAGCTCGACCTGGCGGCGGCCGACCGAGCGCTGGCGGCCTCCGGTGACGGCCTGGTGCGCGCCACGCTGACGGTGACGTCGCCGCCGGGCTCGGCGCCCTCGCACCTGGCGCCGCCTACGGGCGCGGCGTGGGGCCAGGCGGAGGCGCCCTACCCGGAGCTGCAGGTGCGCTGCCCTCTGGAGCCCTGCCTCGATCCCCAGCCATCATGACGCTGGCAGTCTGGGCTGGGGCCGCGCGGCAGGGGTCTGTGTTGCGGCGGCCCAGCCAGCGGCGCGGGCCCCACGTGCACACCTCTGCGGACGGGCTCGATGTGGCTCGCGCGGGCAAGGCGCCTGACTGTCCTGCGGGGAGGGGAGCGCCCGGCCTTTGTCCTGCTGCGCTGCTCTCCTCTGCTAGGCTCTGTCGAACCCAACAACCTCCGCCCGGTGTCCACGTGTCCCCGTGTCCCCCCAGGGCGCCGCGCTGCTGGAGTTCAAGCTCGCGCTGGCGGCCGGGCTGGGACGCGCGGCCGCTTCGGCGGCGCGGTCCGGCGGCGCCGAGGTGCAGGTGGAGGTGGCGGCGGCGGCCGACGGGGGCGTGGAGGGGCAGGGGCACATGGAGGTGACGCTCACGGCGCCAGCGCAGCCGCAGGTGAGGGGCTGGGTTTGACGTCACTTTGGGTTCATGGATAGGGCCTTAGGCCGTTCCAAGGCCACTCCTGCACCGTCAGCACCGGCTGAGAGCCCCGGGCGCTGGCTCACTGCCGTCCGAGCGCTGGCACCGCATCGCCGCCCCTCCGCAGGCCTGGGCGGCGCTGGTGTCGCTGGCGTGCGGCGCGGTGCGCTGCGGCCTGGACGGCGTGCCGCCGCTGCTGCTGGTGGGGCTGCAGGCGGACAGGGCCACCAGCCTGGCCATCGCGCGGCGCTGCTGCCTGAGCCAGGTGCGGAGCGGCCGGGGCACGGGCGGGCTGGCGGAGTTGAGTCGGCGTGTGGCATGGTGCACCTGCAGTGTGTGCCGTGGCGCCAACGCCGGGGTCGGGGCTACGCCCAAAACCGGTATGTGGACCTCACACTCCTGCTGCTGCTCTCGCGCGCCTTGCCGTTTGGTCGCAGGCGGTTATGCGCTGCGCGGGACTGCGGCTGTCGCTGGTGGCGCTGGGCGTGGACGCGGAGGCGGCGCAGTCCGGCCCGCAGCTGCTCGAGGTGCTGGCGGTGCCGCCCGAGGCGCTGGGCCGGCAGCCCGGCAGCGGCCTGCTGGAGCTGCTGTCGGGGCCGCAGCTGCAGCGGCTGCTGGCGGTGGAGGCGGACACGGCGGTGCAGCAACTGCGCAACGCGCAGGAGGCTGCAGGGCGGCCGCGGCTGATGTAAGAGGGAGGGCGCTGCGGGCGGCTGGATGAGGCGCGCGGGGGTGGTGGTGGAGGGGAGCGTGGTGGATGGGCCGAGGCGTCGTGTTTGGTGCTTGCCAGAGCTGAGGAGAGACAGCGCGCGGTCGGCGGTGCACTCGGGGCAGAGTGCGGGGCAGATCGTGTGGGTTCGTGTCGTTGCCGATTGGCTTCCAGGACCCCGCCGAACCCCTCTGTGGCATAGCTGTTGTATGCTACACTGCCAAGTCGCGATACCACTCTACGCGCCGGCCGAAGACCTCTCGCATACGCGGTCCAACCCGAGCGGCATCCATAGCTGAGAAGGAGGACGTGCAATAGTTACGCCTCGAGCACTTAACGCAGCACGAACGTTCCCTTCTGAGCGTCCCCACGAGCGGGCCCCGCGGGGGCATACGCAGCGAGGCGAGGCGCAAGGATGCAGGGCTCCGCTCCGGGAGCTGAGGAGATACTCCATGTCGGCTTCAATCAGGTACGTTGTGTGGGCAGCGCAGCGCGTGACATCGCTCTTGCGGCTTCGCGACAGCCCGGGCTTACTGGGCCCAAAACGCGACAGGACTATGGCTGCTTCAGCTGCGGAACGACGACGGGCTTTCGCGTGTACAACTGCGAGCCGTTCAAGGAGACCGTGAGTGCCGAGGGCCCAGACGAAGCAAGACTGAATTCTCCTGTTCGGCAACGCGCACAGGAAGCCCTGCACCAGGAACCTCTTGTTGCGCAACGCACGCAGCGTGCCATTTACGGCGCAGAGCTGTCGCGCAAGTGGCGCTAGGGCTCTGCCCCCAACCCACACGTTATCCCGCTCTCAGCTTCGGGAGGTCCGAGGCTCCGGAACTCCCGACTGTGGTGTGCCCGGGCAGAGTACTCACCCAAGGCCCTTCGCACCCCTGCCACTTCACTGGTGTCAAAACTCCCACGGCCAAGTTGAACAAGGCACCGCGCGCACATCCATCACGCCTGCTCTCCCTCTGCTGCCCGCAGTTCTGCCGTGGCTTCAGCAACGGCGGGATAGGAATCGTTGAGATGCTGTTCCGCTGCAACATTCTCGCCATCGTGGGAGGCGGGCCGGCGCCACGCTACCCGCCCACCAAGGTACGGCGGCCGCGGGACGCGGTTTCTCCCGATGCTGGCCACCCCTGCACCCCCGCCCCCGCGCTGCCTGCCTTTCCTCCCCATCCTTTGCCGGAAGCAGTCCCGCAAACCCAGCGCGCAGTGCCTCTTCCGCCTCGCTCCGCTCGCGCGGACTGGCCCCCACTCATCTGACAGCTGCTCACTCGCTGCCCCGCCTGCCTGGCACTGCCACCGCTACCCCACGCTGGGCCCCGCTACCGCCACCCCTGCAGGTCATGATCTGGGACGACCACCAGGGCAAGTGCATCGGCGAGATGTCGTTCCGCAGCCAGGTGCGCCCACAGGTCTGCCATCGCCGCTCGCACCGGGCCATAGCCCACGCCCCTGCCGCCCGGGCCCGCATCCGCATCCGCATGTAGCCCCTCCCCACCACCCTCATCCGCGCACACAGCGCATGTGCCAACGCCCCTGGCCCTTTCCTTCGCCCCGCATCCACACACCACCCTCAGGTCCGCGCCGTGCGGTTGCGCCGCGACCGCATCGTGGTGGCTCTGGAGCACAAGGTGCTGGTGTACAACTTCGCGGACCTCAAGCTGCTGCACCAGACGGAGACCTGCGCCAACCCGCGCGGCCTGGTGGCCATCTCCTCCACCGCCGCGCTGTCCGCCACCTCCGACAGCACCGTGCTTGCCTGCCCGGGGCTTCACACGGGGCAGGTGGGCAGGCGGGGAGGAGGGGGGTGGAGGAGAAAGACGCAGTGTAGGGCCAATTGACGAGCGCGCTGGGCCAATTCAAAAGGGGCAGGGGAGCAAGGACAGGAACAGGCGCTGGACCCATGGAATCAAAGGGCCGACAAGGCTGAGGCCGCGCACGACCTGCCGGGGGAGGGCAGCAATGGAGCCGAGCGCGGCTCGCGTCAGCGGGTCTGCGTCAGCGGGTCTGCCCCAGTGATCCACCTGACGCCCGGCTGTTACGAACCTTGTGGGCTCAGGTCCGCCTCGAGCTGTACGACCGGCGGCAGACCAAGTTCGTCCAGGCGCACACCAACGCGCTCAGCTGCCTGGCGCTGTCCATGGACGGCCGCCGGCTGGCAACGGCCAGCGACAAGGGCACGCTGGTGCGCGTGTGGAACACGGCGGACGGGCAGCTGCTGCAGGTGCGCCGGCGGCGGGCTGGAAAGCAGGGGACGGGTGCCGGGAAGGAGGGGACGGGTGCGACAGGGTGCGAGGGGGCTAGGCGCTGGGCGCACGCTACCGGTAACTGCACGCACCCACCACATGACGCTCTCGCCTAGCCCCGCGGGGGATGCGGCTGGGGCGCCTCCTGTCGTTTTATGGGAATGCGCATGGGCTGTCGGCACCTCCGAGGTGTACCACATGAGGTACAACGCATCAGTCCCGGCGTCAGTGCTACTCCGCTTGGACGCCTGTCGCCCTGCCCGGCCCCTGCTGCACCCAAACCTCAGGAGCTGCGGCGCGGCGCCGACCCCGCCCACATCTACAGCCTCGCGCTCAGCCGCGGCTGCGAGTGGCTGGCGCTCACCAGCGACAAGGGCACCGTGCACATTTTCGCGCTGTCGCCCGCGGTGGCGGTGGCGCCGCCTCCGGGCGCTGCGCCGGCGGCGAACGGCGGCGGCGAGGAGGCGTGGCGGTCGGGGTCTCCCGAGGGCGGCAGCAAGGCCGGGCCCGGCGAAGCGGCGGCCGGGGCAGCGGCTCCACGGCAGAACCCCACGTCCTTCCTGTCGCTAGTCAAGGTGCGGCCGGAAGGTCTCTCCCCGCCGCAGCTTTCCTTGGCGCAACACAACTCAACACCACCCACATGATATCTCCCTTTGGCCAACCCCCTCCCCTTCCCCACCGCAGGGCTACGTACCGGCCATCCCGCTCCCCAAATACTTCGCGTCCGAGTGGTCTTTCGCGCAGTTCCGTGTGCACGAGGAGCCGCCCGACGCGAGCGGCCACCCGCCGCAGAGCGTGGTGGGCTTTGGCACCGAGCCGCACACAGTGCTGGTAGTCACGGGCGGAGGCAGCTTCTACAAGGTGGGGTTTGACCCGGTCAAGGGAGGCCAGTGCAGCCAGCTGTCGTACTGCAGGTTCCTGGAGAAGCAAGACAAGGTGGTGTGAGGTAGAGCGTTGGCGTGGGGTAGAGCGACAGGCGAGAGGCGTTGAGATGGCGAGGGGACACGCTCGGCGGGGTGGCGGGCCGGGAAGGGGAGCAGCATGATATGTGTGAGCTTTTTGAGAGGGAGAGGCGGGTGGACCCTAGCAGCGGCATTGCGGGGGGCGGCGTGACCTGACTGCACCTCGTGCAATTCCAAACAACACGGACCGGGAGGGGGCGGGCTCTGTGGCCCCTTGCCGGCTTCGGCTGTACGGCTGTTGGATGACGGCTTGGTGCTGGCTGTGTTCGACACGGTCGCTGGTGCTCCCTTGGAGATGGCTGTTGTGACCGGGCTGGCGGAACGTGCTGCGTAGGACTGCGAGCCTGATCAGGGGCGTGCTGGCGTAGGGCTGGCTGGCACGTGCAGGGGAGACTCCCCTGGGTTCTAGCGAGACGATTGGGGGCTTGCCCGCCGTGCTTCGGTACACAGTAGCTTGCGCTGGCGGTCGCACAACCTCGTGTGCATGCATGATGCCCCGATGTTGTGCAATATTCGGTGTAAGCTCCAACCGCCTAAGCTAGCTATGCGCAACGTGTGGTTGGTGGGAGGGTGCGGTGAGGGTGCGGAAGTGCTGTGACATGTCCGCATGCCACACGGTGTGTGCGCGTCCTGCCGCGGACATCTCGCTGGTCGCGCTGTTGGGTGTGCCCTGTCAACACGCGCCTGCTGCGCCGGGCGGCGAAGGTCCTTGCGCGCCGCAACATTATCACCCCATGGCCAATTACGCACGCCGCGCAAGTGTCACCCCAAGGGCACCGGCGCGTCTAATCGAAACGCCCAGGCGACGTGAACCATTGCTTGGGTGTGAGAGTCAAAACAGTTGAGCCAGATCGCCGATCGTGTACGGGGCAGATTGCGCGCAAGCGCCCTAACTTCGGCTCGGTCACCGACATCCCTTGTCGTCGCTCTGCATCACAGACCCGACCCGAACGTCACAATGGCCGCCCTTATGCAGCGTTCTGGCCTCATGCGCCCCGCGGCGTCCAGCCGCGCGGGTCGCCGCGCCGTGGTTGTGCGGGCCTCTGCCAACCGCAACCTTTGGGCACCTGGCGTGATCGCCCCTGACTACCTCAAGGGCGAGCTGGCTGGCGACTACGGCTGGGACCCGCTCGGCCTGGGCGCTGACCCCACCGCCCTCAAGTGGTGCGTCACGAATCAAGTGACCGCGACATCTAGGGATGTGCCACCTTTATTAGCTGCACGTGACCGGGCCCGCTCGGCAGCTACCTTGCTCTTCCGCCAAACCATCAGCTTGCGCGCATCAGTGAGATACTCGACGCGTTGCGCTGCCACTTAACGGGCGCTGTAAATGAATGTTTGAGCATCAGATATGCAGCGAACAGCTCAGATGATGCATCGGCTAGCCCGGCCCGTAAGGGTCATGCATCGTCGCGACAGCCCTTGAAACTTGTGCTACGTCGAACAACGGTCCAACCCTCAGGTACCGCCAGGCGGAGCTGGTGCACGCTCGCTGGGCCATGCTCGGCGTTGCCGGTGTCCTGGTTCAGGAGATCGTGAAGCCGGATGTGTACTTCTACGAGGCTGGCCTGCCCCAGAACCTGCCCGAGCCGTTCACCAACATCAACATGGGCGGCCTGCTGGCGTGGGAGTTCATCCTCATGCACTGGGTTGAGGTCCGCCGCTGGCAGGACTACAAGAACTTCGGCTCCGTGAACGAGGGTAAGCCGGGGCGTGGGAGTATTTGTGTGGTGCTTGGGGAATTAGCGGAGGAGGAGGCATCAGCCCTGTTACTGCTCTGCTTGTGCTAGCTTCCTCAGCATGGGGCGTGCCGTCATGTCTGCTGCCTCATCTCGGCACCTCACTCAGCACCTTGCCCGTGCCCCTTGCCCTTCTGGTTTCCTGTCATCATTCGGTGCAGACCCGATCTTCAAGGTGCGTGCGCGACTGTTGCTGTGCTCTCACCTGCTGGGCTTGATGTGGAAGGTGCTCAGCATGTGGCGCTCGCCTTGTTCCTAACGTTTTTCAATTGTGTTCCTTGCGTAGGGCAACAAGGTCCCCAACCCCGAGATGGGCTACCCCGGCGGCGTTTTCGATCCCATGGGTGGGTCCACATGGCTTCATCTGAGCATCTTGGTCTGCAATCGCAATGCCTCATCTCCGCATGGCCTTGCAGCTTGGCTTCTGTGAACTGTATGTCGCCTAACGGCATGTGTACCTCACCTTCAGGCTTCTCCAAGGGCAACCTCAAGGAGGTCCAGACCAAGGAGATCAAGAACGGCCGCCTGGCCATGGTGGGTTAGCTGAACAACAGCCTCGTTCCTCAGCGGGGCCCTTGTCCTTTGATGTGCCGGCCGGTGGCAGATCGCTATCGACGCTGGCCTGATCATGCTGCATCGTTCATGTACTGACGTTGCGGTTCGCCTCCCGCGCAGATCGCCTACATGGCGTTCATCGTCCAGGCCCAGGCCACTGGCAAGGGCCCGCTCGCGTGCCTGTCGGCCCACCTGAGCAACCCCTTCGGCAACAACATCATCAAGGTGGGTTACTCATTCTCCCGCGTGATGTGCAGGTTCATGCTTTGCTATTGTTCAGGCTCTTGCGATTGCAACTTTCTGCTGACTTTGCCGCGTGCCCCTCTCCCTGGATCCCCCAGAACATCGGCACCTGCACCGTGCCCCACTCCGTGGACGTTCAGGGCCTGACCATCCCCCTGTCGTGCCTGTGGCCCGGCAACCAGTAAGCGGCGCCTCGCGCTGCTACCCGCTTGCGCTGGCGTCGGCCTGAAAGGCATGGCTCCTGCCTGTTGAGCGATGCTTGCTGTGGTTTGTGCGCGCGGAGCGCTTGGTGGCTGCGGTTGGCAGCGCGGTCACGCCCGGGCGCCCGTGTGCGCTCCTGGCCGCGGTGGACTCGCCGTATGGGCTTCGCCCTGGGAGCGCACGCTCGTTGCAGTGTTGCTGCAAGGCAGGGGCAGTGCGCGGCGTGCTGCGGAAGGGCGGCCCGGCGAGGGACCTCGCGGCCGGGGACCTTGACATTGACTTGTACGAAAACCAGGATGTGACCTGCCAAGTTTTGTGGAGGGTGTGGTGTCTGCAGTGTAGTGAGCTATGCACAAGCGTTTGTGGAGAGGTTGTCGGGAGTTGCCGGCTGGGGTGGGGCACCCTGCGGCAACCGTGGTGGCAATGGAGGCGACTGCGCGCGGACTGCCATCGTGCCCTCGCCCGGTCCATGTAACTAATGGATCGGGCATAGTGGTCCTCACGTAGCGCTGCGTGAAGCGACGGCGGCGATTATGATCACGCCTCTGTGCCTAACTCAGACTGGGATATCCATTCCCATGCACAGCAGGCTGTACCGCCAACGCGCAGCTTCCAAAGCGTGGCATCGAACATCATCACAGGTCTCGGCGCACTGATCCCGAGGAGGCTCCTGCGTACCACCGTTATCGCCGCCAACGCCCTTCACCGACCACGCCGTTATGGCCGCCCACCCTCGCGCCATCCTTCTTGGTAACAGAACGGAGACAAGGACGCGGCGCCTGCCGCAACAATTACCTCCCCTGGCGCTCCGTGCTTAACCCCGGACAAAGCCCCGCAGCGCCCGCAGCCGCATTATGCTGCCGACAGCTGGCCGCGGTTTCTTTGCAGCGCCAACGCGGGCTACCGCCGAACAAGGGCCTTCGCACAAACACGCGCCCTGCCATCGCTGCTTGCCGCCATGCGCCGCTTGCGCGCCAAGACCACACGCATCCCCGCCGTCGCCGAGCGACAAAGCAAACACGTCGCAAGTTGCGGGGCCCCCATCCCTCCGACGACAACCACCGCTGCCGGCTGCCGGCACTAGCCGCCTGCGCGGGCCACTGCCTGCCACCCGCTACCGGCGCGGGCGCTTGCGCGGCAGCAGCGCCTCCACGGCGGCCATGTCCACGCCCGCGGCCTCGTCGCTGTCCACCCCGATCTCTTCCCATAGCTCCGCCTGCTTGCCGTCCAGGCCCTCGGAGATGGCGGACCTGGGGCCGGAGGGGGAAAGAGGAGCGGGGCGCACAGGGGATGGGTCCCAGGTAGGGCCCGGCGAAGGAAGGCAGGCTGCGGTTGCGTCGCTGCTGGGTGCGGGGGGAGGGTGTAAGTGCGCATGCGCCGAGGCATACCGGTACAAGAAGTCCAACGGGGCGAGCGTGGGCTGGGGTGGCGGAGCAAGCGCCCCCAGGGCAGGCACGCACAACACTCTGGCCGGCGGCAGCTGGCGACAGCAAGGCCGAAGGCAGCTGGCGCATGGGCATGGGCATGGGCGTGCGGGCGGCCGCACAGTGCCCCTCCACCCTGCCCTGCCAACTCGTGAGCAAACTGTGCCTTGCGTTAGACTTAACGTATGCCTCTGTGCATTGCGCTCTTACTCCGCCGTCGTTTTCTTGTTCGCCCACTTCCCCACACCCTCCGTTCGCGGGCAGTCCGGAGCCCTCCCCCTGGGCGCACCATATGGTCCGGAACATGGCTCGCCGCTTGCGCCACCCCTCCAGGTTCTTGGCCAGCTTGCCCTCCACAGCGGAGCGCTCCTGCGGGTAGAGGGTGCGGCCAGGTGGGGTCAGTGAGCGGGGGCCCATGGCCTCGGGGCCATGCCAGCGGGCGCAGCTGCCCTCGCATCTACTCGCATCGACCCACATCCGTAAACACCAGCTGCGACCCACACCGACTGCATCCCTGGCGTCACAGCAGGGCTGTGGGAACCCCAACACTTACGCACGTCAATACCAACCGAGCTTACCCCAGGGTTACCGGCCCTCTTCTCAGCCGCATGGAGCTCCCGCCACTCCAGGTTTCTTACTTCAGAACCAGCGTGAAAGTCACTCCAGGCTAGTGCACTCATGCCGACAACCGCCGCACACGCGATCCCGACCCACCTCGGCCGTGACCAGCACAGTGCCGGCCTTGAGGCCCTTGAGTTTGGTCTCGTCGGACGCCAGCTGTGGCGGGGCATGTGCGCATAGGGCGTTGGGTGGGCAGCAACGTGGCGCACGTAAGCCTTTGGGCAGGCGCATTGCTGACCGGCATGCGCAGGAAACAGGTGGCTACGAAGCCGGTCCACCGGTGGGTGCCGCCGTGCGGCAAGCAGTCCTGCGAGCGAGGGCCAGGGGCGCCTTCTGCCAGGCTGTGGGGACCCCAGGGCGGTGCGCCTGCCAGCGCCAGCGGCACGTGCCTTCTTGCTCAGCTCGGCCGTCTGGCGCGCAATCTCCTCCTCGCTGAGCGCGCTCTTGAGCTGCGCCAGCTCTGCAGGCGGGCGAAGCAGGGCGGGGGCAACATGCAGCGGAGGTTACAGCCACCGCAGAGGTCGCAAGCATGCGGGTGTGCGCGGTGCGCGGCTCGGGGTTGCTTGTGCTCTCGGGCTCGGAGCACTGTGCACGGCACTACCCGACTCGAGCTGCTTGACATCAGACGTCTCCTGCTGGCACTGCTCCTGGAGCGTCTTAATGGCCGCCTTCTTGGCCTCGAAGTCCTGTGGGCGGCCGTGCGCTCAGTGAGGAGTGATGCCGCACAGCAGCCCGCGTTGTCGACGGGACACGCACTCACGGGTGGCCCCTTGCGACGCATCCGTCCCCAGCGCCGGGAGCTCGTACCTCCTTGGAGAGTACTTTCAGGCCCAACTGGGGCGGGATGAAGATTTTGGTCTTGCCAAACTCCTGGCGGGGGCGGGAGACGATGGCAGCGGGCGAAGGCAGGTGACGCGTGTTCACTGCCGTCCAGGCAGTGCCTACCGCCAGACCCCGCCCGGCCTGAGTCGCCGCTCGTCAAGGGACCCGTGCCCCACAGTCCCCTGGTCCCAGCCATCTGTCTTGCTGCTGCGTAGGCCTGCTCAGCCGCGCGAGTTGCGACTCGGCTGCGTCGCACCTTGGAGAGGATTTTACCAGCCGCGACGAGTGCGTCCACAGCTTTGCTGACTTGCGCCTTCTTCAGGCCCGTTGTAGCGCCCAGGTCTACAATTTGCTGTAGTCCAAAGGGCTTGTTGGTTTCACACACGATGCGTTCAATTTCTTTCTCGGCAGAATGCGAGGCCATGGCTCCTGCTCTATGTTACAGTATCATCTAGTATGTGTACAGTGTTCTTGTCGGATATGCGCAAGACGAAGCCAGCCAGGGCTGTCGCTCATGCAAATTCGACAGGGTCGGCACGCACCCTGGCATATCCCCGCCTCCGCCCCCGCCCTGCAGGGCTTGACCCTCGCATTAAAAGGCATGCTGACCAGCCAATTGCCCACAAAAACCCTCGGAAGAAAGAAGAGCTTGCCAAGGAACGGGAATGATCGTCCCTGTGGCGTGACGGCGGCAGCTAGAGCAGGCCCAAACTCCTGGCCCAACCTGCGCCTGTGGCCTGTGCCCCAAGCAGGCGACGGCCAACAGCCGACCAGCCTGCAGAGTGAAAGTACGAGACGCCAACGATTCTGCCTTTCTAAGGACGTTTGTCTGGCCCCAGTCACAAAGGCCGAGGCACGCGTGCGGGGACGCCGCGTGCGGAGGTAGCCGGAGGGCAAACTTGAGTTTGCCGTGGACAGCTGCCAATCGCGGCATGTATCGACCAAGCTGCAAGCGAATGCAGCTCTGCATTACATTGCGAGCATAATTTAGCGGCCGCCACAGGCGTGTGCTGTAAGACAAAGCTTTTGCAACACAACCAACACTTCCCGCCAAGCGTATAGCATTCTCGCCATCGCGCCAGCGGCAATACTTGTCACATGAAACTCGTTCTTCGTGGGCGACAGCGGGACCGGGTGTGACTCGGACGTGGCAAAGCATGGACATCGCCGACAACAGCGACGACGACGGCAACGACTGCCCCCCGCCCCGCATCAATCCGTTCAAGCCACGCGCAGCTGGCGTGCGGCCCTTGCCAGGGGCGCCACCGAGCGCCTCACCCCCCTGCGACCAGCCGGGCCTACCGCACGCCCACCCCGCTGCCGCCGGGGCGGCAGCGCCCTGCACAGAGCCTCCACCCCCGCAGCAGCGCCGCACGCTACAACCCCGGCGGCAGGCCCTCGGCATGTGGAACGCCGCCCAGACCGCCGCTGCGGCGGTGGTGACCAAGGCGGCTCCGGGCCCAGCCGGCCCAAAAGCCGGCGGCGACGCAGCGATGCCCGCCGCGCAGCCGGCCAGTCTGGAGACCACCACGGGCGCCACCACACCCGCCGCCGGCACAGCCGCAGTCCGTGGCGAGCCGCAGCGCCCGCCCGTTGATGACAACTCTGACGACGACTTTGAGCCGACGCAGCCGACGCAGGCGCTGCCGCGTTTCAACCTCTTTCCCCGCCGCCGCGCCTCGGCGCCGGTCCAGCGCTCTGCCCCGCAGCCGCTTGCTCCCGGCCGGCCGGCCGCCAGTCCTGCAGCCGGCGTGCCGGCCGCCGGGGCCCCTAGCTGCGCCGCCGGCCATGGCGGCCAGGGCCCCTCGCCAGGCCCACCGGCTTTGGGCGCAGCTAGGATGACCGCCGGCAGCTCCGGCCCCTCGCATAGCACGGCTGACGCTGCCGCTCCGGTGGCGACCGCGGCGCCGCCTTCGGCTGTGGCCCCAGCCCCTGTGGCTGCCGCCACGGCGCCGGCTGCTGCGGCAGCCCCCGCTCCCGGCGCAGCCCTTGCTCCGCGGAGGCTCACAGCGCTGAGCTGGTCGCGAGTGGCGGGCACGCCGTCGGCCGCGGCGCGGGCCGCAATAGCACGGGCCGGCGGCGAGGATGCAGCAGCAGCGGCTGCCGCCGCCGCGCCTGCGGCGGTGGCCGCACCAGGGATGCCTGCGCCGGCGGCGGTGGGCTGGCGCCCGCCGCCAGGGGTGCGGGGCTGGCAGCCACCAGGCTTCAGGGTAGCGCCGGCGGCCCCACAACCTGGCGGCGCCGGAGCGAAAAGCGACACAGGGTCGGGGCAATGGTCGGCCCAGGGGCAGCCGCCGCAGGCAGGCGCTGCGGCGGCAGCTGTGGCCGCTGCGCCAGCGCGGGCGTCCGCGCCGCCGGCGACACCTCCTCCGGACGCCAGCGCTGCCGATCAGCACCGATGGGACGACGGCCGCTCGCAGGGCCAGGACCAAGGTGCGCTCGGCGCGGCACCTGCGGCGTAGCAGCCCTGAGCGCACTCCGCGCGCCCCGAGCTGCAAAATCTCAAGCACCCACTCGACTCGTGCGCGCGCCCCACTTCACAATTTTAAACCCGCAACGACCCCTCGCTAACGCAGGTAGCCCCGCGGCCGGCGCGCCCGCAACGTCGCCTGTGGGCGCCGGTGCGGCGGTGACGCCGGCGCCGGCCGGCGCTGCACCGACGCCTGGGGCTGCCGCCGGCGGCTCCGCGGGGGCTCTGCGGCGCGCGTCAGACAGGGACGTGGCCGCGGCGATACGCAACGCCTTCAGTCGGAGGCGCGCATCCGCGCCCACGCCCGCGCGCAACGGGCTGTCGCTCGCGGAGCAGGGCGGCGGCGGGGGCGCAGCCGGCCCGGGCCCGCAGGCGCAGGGCGCGGACGGAGCAGGGGTAGGGGCAGGGGGCGGTGCGCCGCAGGAGGCTGCCGTGCAGCAACCAGCCGGCAGCCAGGTGCGGGGGCCCAGGGACGCGCGGCGCCGGAGAGCGGGGACACCGCGAGGGGCTTGGTCTCCTTCTCGTGTTTTCTCCGTCGCCCGCCGCAGCTGAGCTTGCGCTTGCGTTGTGTCCCCGCATGTTGAGCTCCTTCTAACCTGCGCCATGCACTGCCCGCAACGCGCAGGAGGGCGGCTGGGACCAGTGGGGCGCCGGTGCAGCGCCCGAGCCTGGCGCTGCGAGGACGCCCGGCGGCGGCCACGGTGCCGCGGCAGGACCCAGCGGCGGCGCGTACGCACCCCCCGCCGGCGCCGGCCTGCTAGGCGGCTCCGCAGTGACTCAGTCGTACGGCACGGGGGGCTGGCAGCCGCCGCATCCCGGACTACCGCGGCAGCAGCAGCCGGGGCCGCAGTCGGGTAAGCCTCATCCGCAGCAACAGCAACATCAGCGGCAGCCGGCGGCGGCTGACGTGGACTGGGGGTGGGACGACGAGGACGGCGGCGCCGGTGACGAGGGCGGTGATGGCGGCCGGGGCCAGCAGCCGGTGGCGCAGGCCGCGGCAGCGGCAGGCCCCGGCGGCTGGGATGGGGGCGCGGCTGCCGCCGCCGGCGGCGGCGGCGGCTGGGCGCCTGCCTGGCAGGAGCAACGCCAAGAGCAGCAGCAGCGAGGGACGCAGCAGCACTACCTAGCGCCCCCTGCAGTCGCGCCCCGTCCGCAGCCTGCCCAAGCGCGCCACGGGCCGCCGCCAGCGGCCGCGGCGCCGCCGTCACAGCGCCCCAAGGCCGCCGCAGGCGGCCGCGGCGCGCCGCCGCCGGCTGCCGCCGCGGCGCCGCGTAGCTCCATCATGTCGTACATGATGCGGCCAAGCCAGCAGCCGGCAGCGCCGGCGGCCGCCGCCGCCAGCAGCCCCGTCGCGGCTGGCCCTGGAGCCGGGCCGCAGCCCAAGCGGCAGTGCCTGCGCCTATCAGCTCCGGGCCCGGGCCCGAGCGGCCTGGCCGCCGCGGGCCGGGCGCCCGTCACACTCGACCTTACCGTAAGCAGTGATGATGAGCCAACCGGCGCCGGACGCGGCGGCGGCGCCGGCCCGGCCAGCGGCGGCGGCGGGGCTTGGGCGCCGGCCGCCGGCGGCGCCGCGGCTCCGGTTGTGGTCTTGGATGACGATGATGAGAATGAGGCGATGCCAGATGGGCTAGACTCCCATGGACACCAGGCAGCGGCACCGGCGCAGATGCAGGGCGGATGGCCCCAGGCCGCTGGTGTTGCCGGGGCTGGGGAGGGGGAGCTGGAGGACGAGGACGCGGGGCCGGGGCCGGGGCCAGGCAGCGGCGGGGGCGGCCGCAGGCGGCGGTCCCGGGCGGTGCTCGAGGAGGAGGAGGAGGAGGAGGAGGAGCAGGTAGACGGGGAGGGGCCGCAGGCGCCGGGCTGGCAGGACGCTGCCGCAGGCCGCACTCAGCAGCAGCAGCAGCAGCCGGCCACCACCGGCGGTGGAGCCGGAGCTGGTGCCGGCTGGAGCCTAGGCGGCAGCGGCAGCGCGGGCCCTGGACCAGGCGGCGGCGCGCCACGGCCAGGCCCGCAGGCGCTTGGCTGGCGGCCGCCGGTCGCTGGCGGGCCCGGCGTCGCCGCCAGGGCGGCGGCCCCAGCCGCCAGGGCGGGCGCTGACGGCCAGGGCGCAGACGACGACGCCGACGTCATCGAGGACTCGGATGACGACGACGACAACGCAGCCCTGGGGCTGGCCCGGCACCCGCTGAGCCGGGCCCCGGCCGCCGCCGCCGCCGCCGCCGCCGGCCGCGGCCGGCTGAGCCTGCAGCTGACGCCCGGGGTGCCCAGCGCCGCTGCAGCAGCAGCGGTCCCGGACGCGCGGCGGCGAGCCAGCGCGCCGTTGGCGGTCGGCGGCGCGCAGCCGCCTCCCGGCCACAGGGCGCTGGCAGGTGGCGGAGGGCCGGGTGAGGCGGGGTCGCGGGCGGCGACGCCGGTGCAGTCGCACGGGCACCCGCTGGCACAGGAGCCGCGGTGGCCGGGCTCAGCGATTCCGGGGCTGAGCTCGGGCCAAGTTGGCCCGGGGACCAGCAGCGCGCAGCGGCCGGGCGCTGCGCAGCCGCCGTGGCCGGGCCCGGCGCAGGCGTTGCCGCCGCCGTACCCGCACCCGCCCACGCAGCCGCAGCCGCAGCATCACGCGCAGTCTTACCAGCCGCAGCCGCGCCCGCACCAGCCGGCGGCGGCGCCGTGCCAGCAGCCCGTGTCCTCGTATTTCCAGCCCGCACAACAGCAACAGCCGCATCCACAGCAGCAGCAGACCCAACAGCAGCACCACCACCACCAAAGTCAGCAGCAGGCGGCCGGCGGCGACGGCAGCGCCGGCGTCGGCGAGGGCGAGCCGTGGTGGACGCTGCTGCCGGACTTCGTGCCCGCGGCGCTGCTGGCGGATGGGTGGGACCCCAGGTGCGAGCACCCCAGCCAACCGCCATCCATGCTCCGCCACCAGCCGGGCCCGTCCGCTTCGTTCCCGGCGGCCAGCACGGCCTGCCCCATCCCCTTGACCCGGTGTCGCCACACCCGTTGCCGTTGCCCTCCTGTGCTATGGCCCGCAGGAGCCGGCCCCGGCCCGAGCCGGTGTTCGTGCTGTACCAGCGCCAGTTCAATGGCCCCGCCAACTCCGCGGTGGCGCAGCAGCACAAGAACGCCTGGTACCCGCCGCAGGGCTTCAACGCAGGTGAGGGCGCGGGTGCGACCGGGCAGGCGGGGCTTGGGCACGGTGCAGGGGGCAGGGCAGGAGCAGGCGGTGCTGCCGACGGTGGCGTCGCGTGGGGACAGCGGATGCGGCCAGGAGCTCGGGCTGGCGCTGGGGAGGTCGAGGCAGGCTGCCCGAGGCGTGTGGAGGGGCGGAGGCTGCTGCGAGGAGGGGCGCCCTGCGCCCGATGTGCCTGTGGGTCGGGAGCTGACAGCAGCTGCGCTGCCCACTCCGCTGCGGCCGCCGCCTGTCGCGTTGTGCTTCCCGCCCAATGCCCTGTGCGGGCCGCCCGCAACCCGGCCCTCTGCAGGCGGCGCTGGGCAGCAAGGCCCCGGGGGAGCCGGCGGCGGTGGCGGGGGGTATGGCGCAGGAGGAGGGGGAGGCGCGTATGGCGGCGGCGGCGGCGGCGCCCCTGACGACGAGCTGGCGGCCATGGCCCGGGACCTGCGCAGCGCCAAGTCGGGTCGCAGCGGCGGCGGCGGCGGCGGCCGGCGGCGCAGAGGGGCCAGCCAGGCCGACGGCGGCGGCGGGGCCGGCGGCGGCGGCAACCCGGGCCGCTGGTGCCACAACGCGCAGGGCGTCAAGGTGCGCCCGCTGCCGGCGGTGCAGGGGAGGGCATGGTATGGAGAGCGGGGGCGGCGTCAGCGGGCTGGGCCCCGGGGGAGCGGCCACAGGGCCGCTCGGCGCTCACTACACGCCCTCTCGACCAGACGTGCTTAGCCCCGCCCTGCCGTTCCGCAATGGCCCCGTCGCGTCACACAAGCCTCTCGCTCTCCTGACCGCATCCGCGCTCTGGCGCTGCCCCTGACGCCTGATAGGTGTTTAAGCAGGACGGAGTGGAGTACCGCGGCTCGGAGGCGTACAGGCGGTACAAGGAGGCGGGGGCGGCAGGGGACGGGGGAGGCGCGTCCAGGTCGCGCAAGGGCGGCGGCAAGAAGCGGGCCAAGGGCGGCAAGAAGCGGCAGCGGGGGAGCTCGCAGGGGGTGGGCGGCTCGCAGGGGGCTGCAGCGGCGGGCGGCAGGAGGAAGGCGGCGAGCAGCGGCACGGCGGGCGGCTGGATAGCAAAGGGCGGCGGCGGCAAGGGGTCCAAGGGCGGCAAGGGCAAGGGCGGGTAGCGGGGAAGCGCAGGAGCGGGCAGGGGGTGAGGAGGGTGCAGCACGTTGGGGGCGTGGGCGAAGGAGGTGGCGTGTTGGGGATGGCTGGCGTCATCGCTTTGCACTCCCGCGGCATGGCTCGCTCGCTGGTCCCCCGCCGCGGCAATGTCACAAACATTCTGTAAAGACAAGGCAAGAGCCTCTCGCCCGCTCCAGCACACGCCCAGAGCCCTGCTATGCTGTCCGCGGTCGCACGCGTAGCCCAGCTCACGTCCTCGCTCGGCCGCCGCTCGCTGCCCGCCGCGCTCCTGCGCCCGCTCCGCGCAGCACCCACCGCCAGCGCCCGCAGCGCCCGCGCCGCCACCAGTGCCGCGGCCAGCTCCAGCAACATGGCCGACCCCCGCGACTTTCAAACCGACCCGGTGCGCCATTCTGCCCAACCGCGGCTTTTTTCTGCTCCTACTGCTGCTGCCTCTTGCTGCTATTGATTGCTGCCTGCACACGGTGCCGCCTGTGGGGATGCCGTCACCTCGCTCCCTGCCTTCCCCGCGCCTCCTGCCGGCCCCCCCCCCACCTGGCAGCACTCCGGCAAGCTGCACGTGCACGAGGGGCTGCTGCCGGCTCGCGCGCGCGGCGCCGTGTTCGACATGGACGGCACCCTGCTGGACACCAACGACCAGTGAGGGGGAGAGTGGGGAGGGGTACCGCCCCCGCATATGCCCTGCTGGGCTGCTGCTGCTGGCTGGGCCCAACCCGGGGCGCCGCCCCCAGCTACCCGCAGCTACCCACAGCTACCCACAGCGCGCTGCCCTCGCTTGCCCTCATCCCACGCCCTCACCACCCAGCCGTGTGGAGTCGTGGTCCGAGGCCTGCACCAAGCGCGGCCTGCGCATGGACAAGGACACCTACATGGCGCTCACGGGTGGGGGCCGGGAAGGAGGAAGGGGATTTGTGGGGAACACAGGGAGGACAAGGACAAGGACAAGGGAGGACAGGGAGGACAGGGAGGACAGGGAGGACAGGGAGGACAGGGAGGACAGGGAGGACAGGACAGGGATGCGGCGGCAGGGGTGGGGGCATGAGGGGCACCCGGTAGGAGGCACAGCGGCGCGGAGAGGAGCGGGAAATGGACAGGACAGGGGATTGGGATGCTGTGCCTAGCGACTTGGCGCCCATGGAAGAGCCGCCGGGGCTTGTGGGGGATTGAAGTGGAGGGCCGGGGTAGGGACCCAAGAGGGGCGCCCCAGCAGGGGCGCCGCTGGAATTGCGGCCGCGGGCGGGCGGGGCACAGCCCAAGCGGTAACTGCCTGGCACCTCCTTTCCTTCCCCTCCCCTCCCTCCCCACCCCACACAGGCATGGCGGGCCACGACATTGTGAACAAGCTGTGCCAGGACCAGGTGCCCAAGGGGGAATGGGTTGGCGCGCCGTCCACCCAAGCCACGCAGTCGTACGCGGCGGCTGCATACGCGTCTCCGGGGTGTGAGCTGATCGCTAGTTGGTTTATGTAGCTAGCCCCGGGCGGCAACACACGCATCGGGCATCCTCGCCGACCGGTGCACGGCCGACCTAGAGCATCTCCCGCGGGCGACAGCCCTGCTGCTGCTGCCGTCCGGGTGCGTGGACGCGTGTGCTGTGGGGTGGTGTAGGCAGGGTCAGCGCGGGCCAGGCCGAGTGCGGATGGCACTCCCAGCCGGGGCACTGGGGGTTCCTCACACACTGTATCAGGAGGCATGTGACGCCAGCTGCGTCGCCGCCTCGGGCCGCCCGTCCAAGGCCACCGCGAAGCCCACGTCGAACGCGCCATCGACACCGGTCGCCGACGTCGGCCGTAAAATGCTGTGATGCGGGCTGCGGGCTGCCGTGCCCGGCGTCCCGCGCAAGGGGCGGAGCCACTCTGGTGACTCAGGCCTCGGACCCTTGGGTGGGAGAGGGGCTGGCGCTACCAGGTAGTGCCAGCCCCTGGTAGCGCCAGCCCCTGGTAGCGCCAGCCCCTTGTAGCGCCAGCCCCTGGTAGCGCCAGCCCCCCTCCCACCCAAGGGCCCGAGGCGCCCTCCTGCGCACCCATGGCGGCGCCAGGGGGGGGGGGGCGCCGCATGCCTTTTTACTTTACAACCAGCGTGCAAGTCATTGGAGGGCGCATTGGCCTTGCATATGCGGCCCATCGTGGCGCTCACCTGGACGCCGCCCCAACCCCCAGGGAGTGGACCTGCCCTCCGAGGAGCGCGATGCGTTGATCAAGGAGGAGAGCAAGCTGTTCAAGGAGCGGGGGCTGCCGCGCAGCGCCGCGGTGGGTCCGGGGCCAGGCGCGGGTGCGGGCGCGGGCGCGAGGCGAGCGCGCTCCCCTGATAGGTGCACGTGCCTGCCGAGGGGCAGCCCATCGTTGTTTGGCGGCGGCGCTGCGGGCTCCTCCTCCGCACCCCCACCCACCCAGACATCCTATCCTGCGCCTGCGCCCCTCATCACCGCCCACCAGCGCCCCCACACCCCCGGCAGGTGCGGCCCGTGATGGACATCCTGGAGGAGGCGCAGCGCCGCGGCCTCAAGCTGGCCGTGTGCAGCGGCGGCCGCAAGGACGCGGTGGAGCGGGTGAGCCATGCATGCAACCGGGGTGTGCTACCGTATCGGGGGTTGGTCATCAACAGCGCCCGCTTGGGCCGGGGGAGCCTGGCAGCGCGCCGCCGCTCACTCGGCCGGGCGGTCGAGTGGGACAGCCAGCCTGCTGCCTGCCACCTGCAGCCAGCCTCCAGCCCCCAGCCTCCAGCCTCCTGCTGCCTGCTGCCTGCCACCTGCAGCCAGCCTCCAGCCTCCAGCCTTCAGCCTCCAGCTGCCTGCTGCCTGCCACCTGCAGCCAGCCTCCAGCCAGCCTCCAGCCTCCAGGCTCCAGCCTCCTGCTGCCTGCTGCCTGCCACCTGCAGCCAGCCTCCAGCCTCCAGCCTTCAGCCTCCTGCTGCCTGCTGCCTGCTGCTGCCTGGACAGCCAGCGGGTTGTGGGCTGCCCACCGCCTACCTGCTGCCACCTCCAGGCCGCCTCCGCCCTTGCGCGCCGCAGTCGCTGGCAGAGCGCGGGCTGGCGGACCGCTTCCAGGCAGTGGTCACCTCGGCCGACGTCCAGCACGCCAAGCCCGAGGTACGGCTGCCTTGCCTTTGGCTCTCTCCTCGCCCCTGCTGGTACCTGTTCATCCTTGCACGCCGGCCCACCGCTGTCGACTGCCGCCCCCTTACTGCTGCCTCAACGCCGCGACCCCCCAGCCCGACATCTTCCTGCTGGCGGCCGAAAAGCTCGGCCTGCCTCCGGGCGAGTGCGTGGCTTACGAGGACGCGGTCATGGGCAAGAGGAGCGCCCGGGCGGCGGGCTACCTGGCGGTCATCGACGTGACGCGGCTGGAGGGGCACCCGCAGAAGGGCGACTTTGAGGCGGTGCAGGCGGAGCGGCAGCGCGAGGGCCGTGGCAGCGAGCGCGAGCAGGCGTGAGGAGCTTGCGTGTATGTGTGGAAGGAAATGATGGTTGATGGGGGCCACGCTGTGTTGATGTAATTGTGGCGAGTTGTGCTTCGGCGCGCTGGGGTGGGCGCGAGGCGGGCGCGCCAAGCAACGTGTTGGCAATCTGTGTGCTGAAACTGCACGCCGCCGTACGTGTGTCGGTAAGTACAAATCATGATAGACATGTAGGAGGATTGCCGGGGTGGGGGAGTTAGGTGTTGGCCCCTGGTGTTGGCCAGGCCGGGACAGGGGTTGGCATGGCAGGAGGTTGGCCGAAGGAAGGAAGGCCGAGGATTGGGCTGTTCGACGCTGCTTCCTGTAGCTCATAGGTCGTATCAATCTCCTGGTGATGTCTTTACCTGCAATCGCGACTGTTTGGCTACAGCGCGGGAAGGACATGGTCGCGCTGGGCAGGGGGTTCAGGAAGGGTGACAGCGGGTTTTTGCATTCAAACCTCCCTAGCAACCACCACACCCGATTACGAGCGACGTCTTATATACACATCCTTTTAAAGCTTTTTGTACCTACCTGGATGCAAAATTCCTAGCTACAGTATTGGATGCGAACTGTCATCGGTAAGAGCAGCTGCATTGCGCAACAACGAACACCTACAGGCTCTCCTCAAGCAGCAAAGTCACTGCCCGTCACGTCGCGAAGTCCCGGAGGCCCGTCAGCGGCCGCCGGGGCCATGCCTTCAACTACTAGCAACTCGTTCGCGGCGCTCGGGGCTGTGGGCGACGACGAGGCCGTCGCGACGTCCGCGCCGACTGTGGAGAAGTCGTCAGGGAGCGCGTCCTCGCGCGAGTGAGGGGGGCAGGTGCCAGACAGCCGTCGCACCCACGACACTCCGTCATGCCGACAGCCCTGGGCAGGCCCGATCGGGTCCACGCCTAGCGCCCCATCCTCTCAACAGGTGTATGCATCATAGCCATGCTCAACTTGTGTCCGGCTGCTGTGCCGCAGGGCGGACAAGGCGTCAGCATTGAAGCGGAGAGGGCTCAAGAACCCGCTCGTATGGGTGGACCTGGAGATGACGGGTGCGGCCCGGTCGCTGGCCCCGGATGCTTGCAGACTGCTAAGCAGCTATTGGGCTGCAAGCGTGCCTGCTGTTACCCACTGGTCTGGGCGGGACGGCGACTGGCGGCGGCTGATCTGTGGCTGCGGCGGCGGCCGCGACCCACATGCCCCCAGTCCGCAGGCCCCCGCTGCTCCCCTGTCCAGCACCTGCATTGACCTCCCGTCCGCCCTCCAGCCCTCCAGCCCTCCAGCCCTCCAGCCCTCGAGCCCGCGCTGCCACCCCCGGCCCCCCCGGCACGCAGGCCTGGACATTGAGCGGGACACCATCATCGAGGTGGCCTGCATCATCACGGACGGTGACCTCAAGAACGAGGTCGAGGTAGGGCCCGTGAACGAGGGCGGGGCCTACCGCGCCATGCCGGGCGGAGCTCGTGGGAGTCCCGCTGCGAGGCACGAACGTCGGGCCTAGCCCAGGGTCGTTGCCCCCTTCTGCCGCTGCGCGCTTTCGCCGACCTACATCGACAGCCCCCACCTGCGCCTGCTGGTTTGGTGTGGCTCCATGGTTGCCCGTTGGCTGCTGCCCCTCAGCCCTGACCCCGAGTCCCTCAGGCGCTCTGCTGCCCCTTTGCCGGCCTCTTCTGCCCTCAGGGCCTCAACACCGCCATCCACCACCCGGATGAGGTGCTCGAGGTGCGGCGCATATGGGTCGGAGGGCCATGTGGGTCGGAGGGCCATGTGGGTCGGAGGGCATGCGGGGCAGTGCCAGGCTGCCGACCGCCTCAGCAGCGGTGGGCCACAGCCCTGCGGCGCAGGGGCTGAGGGGCGGACGTGCTCGACGGCTGGATGGGGCCGGCTTGATAGTGACGATGGGACCAGCAGTGAATGGACGTAGGCCAGGCATGGCGTGGCTGGGCGGCCAGGACGGCGAGTTGCAGAGCTCAGCACACGGTTGCGTCGCAGGGCGTCCGCCGAGCCCAACCGCTTCTCTTTCTCTCCTTGCGGCCCCGGCAGTCCATGAACGAGTGGTGCAAGGAGCACCACGGCAAGAGCGGCCTCACGCAGCGAGTGCGCGAGGCCACGATCAGCATGGCCGAGGCGGAGCAGCAGCTGCTGGACTTCATCGCCGCGCACTGCGACGAGAACACAGCGCAGCTGGCTGGCAACTCCATACACGTGAGGAGGAGCGCGAGGGGAGAGGAGAGGGAAGAGGGAAGAGGGAAGAGGGGAGAAGGGAGAGGGGAGAGGGGAAAGGGGAGAGGG
>BDDC01000290.1:53939-70960 GCA_001662425.1 Chlamydomonas sphaeroides | reverse complement strand
AGGCGGCCGCGGCTGGCTGCGCGGCGGCGGGCAGTTGCGGCGGACTGACGCTGAAGGCAGACGCCGGGATGGGTAAGGACGCCGAACCATGCGCCGCGGTCGCTGGTGCAGAGGCGGCAGCTGGTGCGCTGCCTGACGGCGGCGCGCCCGCGCCTGCGCTCGCGGCGGCAGAGGCAGCGACGGCCTTGGCAGAGGGCTCCGGCTCTGGCGCGGGCGCAAGGTCGGGCTGCGATGAAGCCCAGGGCGAGGAGGAGGGCGCGGAGGCCTTGCGGCCGCGCCCGCCGCCGGCAGCATTGGACGCGAAGGAGGCGGACTGCGTGATGGCTGTGGCGGTGGTGGTGGGGCCGAAGCTGAAGACAGACGACGGGATGGGGGAGGACTGGGAGCCCAGCGCGGCAGCCGGCGCGGCAGCGGCCGGTGGCGGCGGCGCAGCGGCTGCCGCCGCGACAAAATTGAAAGCCGCGGACGACTCCGGCTCGGGCTCCGCGTCAGAGTCCGAGGCGCTGCCCTTAGAAGCGGCGCCGCGGCCGCGACGTCTGGTTGATACGGCAGTCGACACCACGGATGCGTTGGCGGCGGCAGTCAGGTTGGGGCCCGCAGCCTCCACCGCCAGGGCTGCATCCGGTTTGGCCGAGGCCGCGGCGCTGGCGGCGGCGCGGCCGCGGCGCTTGGGCGCGGGCACGGCTCCGCCTGCGTCATTGCCGCCGCCGAGCGCATCAAGCGAGGCCGTGGCGCCTTCGTCGGCTGAGGACGCCGAGGTCGATGCCGCCGGCGACGAGGACCAGGAGTCTGCTGGCGAGGCCGAGGCCGAGGGAGACGCCGAGGCGGAGGGCAAGACCGACAACGAGCCGGCAGCCTGCGCAGGGACGCGGTTGTTCAAAGCGTCTAGCGAGCCGTTGCTGGAACCGCGCCGCAACCCGGGCCCGCAACCCAACCGGCCCGACCTGCGCTGCTGCTCCGCGAGCGCCTCGTGCCGGTGCCAGCGGTCGGTCGGGCACCGGCTGCCCCGGCGGCGGCAGGGCGTTGTAGTCGTCCAGGCGCGGGTGCTGCACCTGCCAGGCCAACCGGGTGCTGCGCCAGTCGCCGCCGTGCTGGGCAAACTGCAGTTGGGCGGCGCCGGCCAGGCAGCCAAGGCACCAAGCGGCAGAGCCATGACATGGGGCAACAAGCCAACCGGTGCCTGCACCTGCCCGTCCGTACGCTCAAGCACTGTGCATGATGCCTGTACAGCCGCCTCACCCGCCTTCGCCGTTCGGCACGTTACCAAACCCAATCTCTAACCTAGCTTACAACGCCAGTTTACATTCGACCCTAACTGCGCGGCAGGAGCCGGCTCCGGCCGCACCTGCAGCGCTGCCGCCGCATCACGCGCCGCCTGCGTCCGCTTCAGCAGCACGTCCGTGGCCGACCAGCTGCTGGGCAGCCGCGGCTGCTCGGTCGGTGTCCCCACGTAGCCGGGCAGTGAGCGCAGGATGACGGCGGCCCTGTCCCAGGGCAGCAGCTGCTCGACCTCCGCGTTCGCAACTGTCAGCGTCCCGTCGTTGAGAGCCTGCGGGCGGCGGCGGCAGCGTGTGGAGGGAGGTGCGCGAAGGCGGTGCGCGGTGCAGGGCGTGCGGCGTCCGTTGCTGCGGATCCGCCATGGTGCAGGCAGGGGCTGGAGGAAAAGCCGTGAGCCTGGGGCTTCGGGCGGTAGACAGTCAACACACCGCCCAATGCACTCCGTCCAAATGTGCTTTGTGCATGCGAGGTGACATATCACACACTCATCAAAGCAAGAGCGCGACACGACAAACGACACAAGCGGAGTTGACGCCTGCTCCCCACCGTTTGGAGCTCGTAGCAGTCCGCGGCCAGGCCGGGGACCGTGGGCGAGCCCTCGGCGGCGGCCGCGGGCGGCAGGCGCAGCTGCTGCCGCCGCTCCCGCAGCATGGCCGCCATCACCTCCACCGTAGCCAGCGCGTCGGTCATGGCTCGGTGTGCGCCGCGCGCTGCGATTCCGTAGTGCGCCCGCAGGGTCTGCAAAGAGGACCGGACAGGGTGCCTCGTCCACTTTGCAGACCCTCGTTTAGATGCTACGGGGAAGACGTGGGATTGAGGTAGCGCCGCGTGCCGGCCGAGTGCCTGGGTCTTGCCGGCTCGGCAGGCGGCGAGACAACCCGAGGGCCTGCCCCCTGAGACGGCACGGGGCGGCGCGGGGCGCGCCGGCAGCCCACCAGCGTGCACCGCAGCAGCAGCACCATGAGCACGGCGACCCCACCACCCGCCCACCTGCAGCTTTTTGCTGTCACGGCCGTTGGGCTTCCACCGCTTGGCCAGCAGGCACGAGTCCACGCAGCCCCAGCCGGGCGGAAGCAGGAAGCCCTGGGGACGCGGGCAGGCGCGAGCGTGGCGTGAGGGCAGGGCGGCCGCTGCCCCAACACAGCGGCAGGTGCGGTGACAAGGCAACGGCAGCGCCAGCGGCGGCCTCCTCCGTTGCGCTAGACATGGGCGGTGCCAGCGCCCAACACCCAGGCCGAGGCCGTTTGCTAGACGCATCGTATCGTACGCATCGCATCACATGCTTGCATCGTGACCCGCTAGCTACACCTCGGTGTGCTTCCCTCCTCCTCTCGGGGACGGGACCTCGTGGGAGGCCAGCATGCGGCCGATGAAGCTCGGATGGCCCTGGCACGAACCCACGCGCTCCTCCCCTGCCTTTCCCCTCCTCCTGTGCGTTTCCCTCTCATCCCGACGACCTACGTGCGATGCCAGCATGCGGCCGATGAAGCGGGCGTCAAAGGACACTAGGTTGTGTCCGATCAGCACCGGCCGCACGCCGCCAGCTGCGCGGCAGCGCTGGTAGAGCCACGTCAGGAAGGCCAGCGCCACCCAGCCCTCGGACGGCGCGTCGCGTAGCATGGCCGAGGTGATGCCCGTTAGCTGCGTTGGGCGTTGTGGTGGTGGCAGTGGAAAGTGAGAAACCGCCACTCGTCAGGAAGCCGGCGCCGCACGGTGTGCTGTCAAATCGTCACGGCACATCGCAGCGCGTCAGGCAATGCCCGCAGACTGCCGTGGGGGCTCAGGGTGGCTGAGTGGCTGGCATAGCAATGCATCGCTGCTGCTGCGCCCTGTTGTGCTGCTTGCTGTGTGCCGTGCGCCGTGTGGCCGTGTGTATCATGGCCCTTTCGTGCACCAGCATGGCATTGTTTGGGGCGGAATTTAGTCTATAAACCCCAGCGTCTCGCATGCGGACGTGCCATCCAACCTTTTTTGTCTTCCCTTTCCTGGCTGTCAAGGGCCGTCAGGTACTTGCCTGGCTGTTGTGGGCCGTCAGGTAGACGTACTGCCCGCGGCCATAGGGGTTGACGAGCGACTGGAACTCTTCCCCTGCGCATCATGGGGGGGGGGGGGCAGTCAGGGGCCGCGCACACAGAGATGTTGGACAGCAACGACCGCGACTCACGCATGCGCGTGGTGAGTAGGGCGCCGCCGGGCCCACCGGCTAGGACTAAACCCGCCACGCCGCCGCTGGCCATCCTAACGGTCCTACAGCACCACGCGCCAACCGCGCTTCAACCGCCCCTCCTGGTGCCCCCGTCGTTAACAAGGCGTGCAGCGCGGTCATTGCCTGGCGCCAAGCAGCAGACCTGCAGCCCGTGTACGTGCACCTGACTCCGCACCCAATCCCACAGGCAGCGCGCACCTGAGGCCACGTCCTTGACGCCCAGCTCCGTCACGCGGTCTGCGTCCGTGACTCCGCTGGTCTCCACATCCACCGCGAAGCCGCGCAGCGGGCCGTCGGCGGTGGCGTGCAGCAGCAGCGGCATCAGCTGCGGGCCGCGGGGCGGCAGGATGGGCGGGTCGGGCAGAGGGGCGCGGGCGCCTTACATGGGCTCAAACATGGGCTTGTTGCGCGTGGTGTTGCAATGGGGATGGCAGCGCACACAGCGGAGCAGCAGTGGCCCGCATGCGGCGCAGGTGCGAGCTCCCAGGCCCATGGCGGGATGTGTGGCGTCGCGCTGTCGCATCGCAGCATCGGAGGTGCGCCAACTGGCACCTACTGGCTGCTGTGGCACCTTCTGGCTGCTGTGGCACCTTCTGGCTACTGTGGCGCAGTGGTGCGCCCGACGGGCTAGCGCAGCAGCCTGGCCGGCCTCGTTGGTCCCGTCATTCAGAACTACACATGCAGCCCCCGTCTGCTCCCCCAGGCCGCGCATGCCACCCCTGGACCCACCTCGTCCATCGCATGCGCCAGGGCGCGCTGGCCGGGCGCCGCCGCCGCCACCGCCGCCAGGATGGCCTCGGCCGGCGCCTGGTAGCCGGCTGGGCCGTTGGGGTCCATGCCGGGCAGGGACAGCAAGGAGAAGGCCGGCGAAGAAGAGGAGGGCTGCGCCGCTGCGGCCAGCGGGGATGCGCGCTGCTGCGACCCCAGCAGCACTGCCGGCGGCCCTGGCCCGGTCCCCCGCTGATGAGGTGGGGGTGCAGGCGCGGAGGGCGGTGCCTCCATTGCCGGAGCCGACTCACGCGCCGGCGGCTGGCAGGAGGTCAGGGAGCGGCGCGCAGCCGAGGGGGCCGGCGGCAGCGCCAGCTGTCCCTGTGCTAGGGAGGCGCTGCGGCGCTGCAGGGGCAGCCATGTGGTGCCGCGAGCTGCCGTGCTTGGGCAGCTGGCGGCGGCGCCAGGGCATGCGCCGGAGGCAGCGCGGGGCAGCGGCCCCGCCATGATGGGAAGCACGGATGCGGTGGCCCTGGCTGGCGGCGGCACGTGGCTGACAGGTGCGGAAGAGAGTCGTGACGTGGCGCCAGCTTGGGATCCCCCGTGAAGGCCGGCGACGAAGAGGTGGATGAGGTTCGGCGACTGCATGCACACGTGAGGGTGTGTTGGCGGGAAGTTGGTGGGCCGCCGTGCGCGGCACGGAGAGCAAGCCGGCATCTTACCAGAGCCGGGCTACAGGCGATGCAGGCGGCCGCTGTAGCAGCTCGGCACATCAACGCGCCGCTCCAAGAGGACGGCGAGTTTGGCCAGACGGTCGTGTCGGTGGCTGCGATGCCACCGGGTGTCGGCTATTGCGCCGACACCGCGAGGCGATCTTGGCAGTCGTGTTGAGACAGCACGACCAGATCGCTGGCTGCTTCGCCAGCCAGTGCGCACGGTAAGAGCCCGCCACTTCGGAATGGCGTGGCGCGGACAACAGCGACCGAGAAATGTCTCGTATGCGAGTGCCGCCTTCGGTGCAGTATGAGTAGTGTGTTCCGTGTTGTGTCAGGCATGAGCACTTCGTGGCGATCGCAAACTATGTTACATTGGCAGCTTTGCGGCATTGCGGGCGCCGGCTGCGTGTCATCCAAGCGACGAGCTTGCGTTAACAATAACACTGTAGATATCTTCCCATTGGCCTCGCCGTTGGCCGCCGAAACCCTGGGCGCCGCGCATGCTGTGCCGACAGCCAAGCATCATTTAACCCCTCAGCCGCTCGTCGACGTGGCGAGCACAATGATCACGTTCATGGGGCTCCAGTAGTCGGGGACAGAGCACAGCGCAGCATGGCGGCGCTTGCCCCGGCCGGCGAGCCCACGGCGGCCCTGGCGGCCTCAGCAGCCACGGTCTCCGGCGCCGCGACGCAAGGCGGCGGCAGCTCGCCTGCACCACTCGATGCCCTCATGCCGGGCTGGAGCACCTGGGAGCACAAGGAGTTCCTACACGCCAACCGCGACTGGCAGGTGTGCCGCAGCTCTGGTAGCGGCGGCCGCGCCCTCAGCGCCGCTCCCCCTCTGCCCACGTACATGCACATGACTGCCCTCATGCTTGCATGCCTGCCTACCCCGCTTCCACACAACGCTGCGCGCACTGCAGGCCGTCTCCGACTTTTTTGCGGCACTGGCGCGGGGCGAGGCGTCCCTCTCGCACCTGGGCCTGCAGGTGGGCACCCTGCCGTCGCCCCTCCCATGCAGCCGCTGCGCCCCCTGGACACGGCTGCCTAGGCCCGCTCCGCGCCCCAAGCGTGTCGGAGCCCGTGCCCAAGTACCGGCGCGCTGGACCCTCTCCCCGGCCCGCGAAGGCGCACCCCACCGACCCTGCCTCACACCGCCGCTACCACGCACGGCCCCAGGACCCCCTAGCCTACCGGCTGCCTGCAACAGCAGCCGCCGGCAGGCTGGCAGCGGACAGCACGCCTGCCGCCGCCGGCGAAGGTAGCGGCGACGATGGGGCGCTACGCGAGGAGGGCCCTGGCAGCGGCGGCGAGGATGGGCGGCGCGCCAAGGACAGGGCTGCAGCGGCCCGCAGCGGCGGCGCCGCCGTGCGGTGGCGGGTGACGTACAAGGCAGGTCGGGCATGGCGCATCGGGTCTCGCCGCTCGCTGTGGCGGGGCATGTGCCAGACGCCGGCAGGCCGCCGAGCTCGCCCTGCAGGCCCTACTCACGCCCTTGTCGCCAAGCTCCTGCTCCTGCTCCTCCTGTATCGGGGGCGGATGCAGGTGGATGTGGCCTTCGACGGCGGCGCCTTCCGCGGCTGGGCCACCTACCCGGGCAACCTCACGGTGCAGGGCGCCATGCAGGTGGGCCGCTGCCGCCAGGAGGCGGAGGGTCAGGCGGGGTTGGGGCGGGGCGGGTGACGAGGCGGCACCGCGGGGCCTCGGTGCAGGTATGGTAGTGTGCCGCATTGGCATGTGGAATAGTGGAATGGTGTGGTCCAGGTGCGGGCCTCGGACCCGCCTCTCCGTCCCTGCGCTCCGTCCCTGCGCCCCGCAGGCTGCGCTGCAGGCCCTGGTCGACAGCGGCGCCGGCGGCGACGAGGACGATGGGCACGCGGCGAGCGACCCGCGCCTGGCGCGCGTGCGGGGCAAGGTGGTGGTGGCGTCGGCGGGGCGCACCGACGCCGGCGTCCACGCGGCGGGCATGGTGAGGGGCTGCGGCTGGGGCCAGGACCTTGGTTGGCAGGGGCTCTGCACCTGCAGGAGGCCACCTGCTGAAGCCCAACTACGCGCTCCTTGCTTCCCGACTCGTCCGACTTGTGCTCTCGCGCTGCTGCCGCTGCGCCGCCCCTGCCGTCGCCGGACGGGGTGCGCAGCCGACGTCGTTCTTCTCGCGGCGCAGCCTGCGGCCGGACGCCATCGCCGAGGCGCTGGACGGCGCCGCGCCGCCGGGCGCGCTGCGGGCGCTGGCCGTGTGCCGGGTGCCGCGCTCCTTCCACGCTACCTTCAGCGCGCAGTGGCGCAGGTGGGCGGGTGTGGCGGCAGCGTGGGCGTACGCGCGTGTCGGGCGGCGCGGATGGTGAGCAGTGCTCGACCTCACACCGCCGGCTCTGCCCTGCCCGCACACAGGTATGTGTACCTCTTCCCGCTGCGGCGGCGGCCGCCGCCAGCAGCAGGCCGAGCAGCAGCCGGCGCGGCGGATAGCGCCGGGGCGGCCCTTGACGGCGGCACTTGGGGTGGCCCCGGCACCGATGCCGGCATTGGCAGTCGAGGCCGCCCAGCCGTGGCCCCGACGCCCGCCACCGCCCCTGCGTCGATGACCAACATCGATGCCAGCGCCAGCGACCCACAGCCGCCCCGGCCCCTGCCGCCCGAGGTCCTTGCCTCCGACCCCGACCCGGTCCGTGTGGACGCGATGTTGCGGCGCCTGCAGGGCCGGGCGCTGGACTACCTGCCATGCGCACGAGACATGCCCGCGGGTGGGTGGGTGGGTTGTCGCTGGAGTGTGCGGGACTCGGGCGGGGAGGGTGGGGAGGGGCATGCTAGGCCGGCGGCATGCACGGGGAAGGGAGGGTCGCAGCCCGGCGTCCCAGACCACTGACGGTGTTTAGGGATGGGCCCTGTCGCCCTGACGGGGAGGCGGGCAGCTCGACCGTGCATTGATGCCCGACGCTGCCGTCGCTCGTCCGCAGGCAAGGGCGGCCTCTGCACGCTGCTCGTAGCGCGGGCGCTGGTGGTGGAGCTGCCCCCAGCCCGCGCGCCGCCGCACGCGGCGGCAGCCACAGCCGGAGGCCTTCCGCCGCCGCCGCCCTCCGCGGATGCAACCCTCCACGCGCCCCCAAGCCCCGCGGACGCCCCCGCCGGTGCTAGCCTTGGCGTCGGCACCGCCCCTCGGCAGCCCGTGACCGCGCTGGCGGTCGAGCTGGTGGGGAATCGCTTCCTGCGCAAGATGGTGCGGGTGCTCGTCAGCACCGCGCTGCGCGAGGCCACTCCGGGCGCGGGCCGCTTTGCTGGTGGCCTTGCGTCCCATGGGCGGCTGCAAGGGCGTGGCAGCGGCGAGGTGAACGCGGGAGAGGCCTCGCGGGAGCGAGGTTGCATGGATGGGGGCAAGGAGGGTGCGGGCGGGGCACGGCAGCAGGGAGGGTGCGAGGACGCGCTGCTGCGCTGCCTGGCTGCGGGGCGCTTGGCGACGGCGATGCCAGCGCCCGCGACTGGGCTGTGCTTTGCGGGCGCGGGCTACGGGGCCGGGCTGGACTGAGCAGCTCCTCTGGAGCTGGAGTTCGTGCGCGGCGAGGCCACAAAGACCCGAAGACCCATGGGTCGTTGGACGGGTAACGACTTCTACGACACGCACGGGTCCACTCAGTTGACGCGTCCCACGGCCGCACCTGGTCCACCTTTTAGTAATACAAGCTCGCGACCCGCCAGCACGGTCGCAATAATCTGCCCTGGCCGCCATCACAATGGCCGCGGGCGCGGCGGACGGCGCGGCGCTGCAGAGCGAGCTGTTGGGCCTCCACCTGCAGGAAGAGGAGCTCCTGGCCCAGCAGGATGCGCTGCTAGCTAGGTTAGCAGGCACGCGACAGAAGCAGCTCGCGATTCTCGCAGAGCTCCTCGGGGGTGAGGTGCGGGGTGCCGATGATGCGGCGCAAGCGCATCGCCTCACTCGCCAAGCAACGTATCCCTTCCGTCCTGGGCACAACAGTAGCTGCGATGCCCCGCCGCCGGCTCGCGACCGGCGGCACTGCGGACGCCGCGGCCGGGGGGTCAGCGGCACACCCCGCCGCCGCCGGTGGCACGGCCTGCACCACGGCCTGCCTCGGCTGCATGGAGCGCTTCCCGGACGACCAGGTCTTCTGTGCCGGCGCCGAAGGTGCGCGACAGCAGCGCTTCTTCGCCGTCTCTGTAGCGTCCAGGGCTGCTCCCTGTTTGCGTTGGGATGCGGTCGGACTACCTGTCCTGTACCCCAAACCCCACGCCGCGGGCACCTCGTCCTGCAGCTGCGCTGCGCCCAAACCTGCGCGCTGTGCTGTGCCCCCAAAACCCGGTGCCGCAGGCGCCTCCTCCAGCAGCGCCTCCGCCGGCTGCGGGCACTACTTCTGCGGCCCCTGCCTGCAGCTGTACGTGCTGACGGCGCTGCGCGACCGCCGCTTCCCCGTGGCCTGCCCCCTGGCCACCGGCCAGTCGCCGTGCAAGCAGCAGCTGTCGTCTGAGCGGGTGCTGGCGTCCCTGCACGGCTTCCCGGAGGAGCGCTCGGTAAGGGCCACGGATCCTAAGTGACGGCTGGCGCATCCCCGGCTGGGCACAATCCATTGGAGTCGCCGGCCGCTACTCTTGATGCCTGTAACCTTCGCGCTCCCTCCCTGGCATGGTAAACTGCGATCACGCGCAGGCCTATCAGCAGCTCGAGGCGCTGTCGGCTGTGCCCAGCGACAGCCTCATCTACTGCCCGCACAAGGACTGCTCCTCTCCGCTGCTGCGGCCGGACGACCAGCCCGCCGACCAGGGGACCGAGTGCCCCGCCTGCCGCCGCTACTTCTGCCCGCGCTGCCGCATCCCCGGGTGGCACCAGGTGTGCACAACGCGCACGTGCGAATGCGTCAGACGTGGCAACAGCAGGGCGGGCGGGAGCATGACACCCAGCAGCTAGCCGCGCCCGCCGTCGGAGGTGGGCCCCAGGCCGGGTAGGTAGGTGCCGCGCTATGCATACCTACATGTATGCACGCCGACGCGCGGCCCTATCCGATCCCACTCGCAGGGCTGCACGTGCGCTGAGTTCGGGGCGCTGTCGCCGCACCTGCGCTCCGCCGACGACGCGGCCTTGCTGCGGCTGTCGCACGCCAGCAGGAGGTGGAAGCAGTGCCCTCAGTGCTGCGAGATGGTGGAGCGGAGCGAGGGCTGCAACCACATGCGCTGCCGCTGCGGCCAGGTAGCTAGGTAGGCGGCGCGCCGCGTGCCGCCGCTGGGCATTATGGGTGCTACCGGTATGTCGTGGCACTACGTGTCATTGGACTGGAAGCTTACTGTACCTTGCCCATAACGTCCTGTGTCATGACAGCTAGAAGCGCAGATGCCGGCCCGTGCGTGTGAGCCTCCGTCGCTCGCACGTACGCGCTGCCGCCTTCAGCCCTGCTGGCTTCAGCCCGGCCTCGTCGCACTCCTCGCCATGCTTACTGGCCCCCCACGTCGCTCCAATCCCCAGAAGGCTGTCGTGCATTGGACTGGATGGGGATCACAGGGCGGATGTCAGGGGTGCGGCATGGCGAGGTGGACCAATGTGGTACCACTGACACTCTTGCGAGCGTGATAGAAGAGGTTACATTACTCAACCTGCATAGAGTGCACAGTATGCACGGGGCCGTTGGGTCGGGCCATGGCGCTAGTGATTATGGCTGGTGCAACGCGTTTAAGAGCCTCTTCGCGGCTGAGAGCCTGGTGGCTTAGCGGTTTAGGAAGCCGCATTGCACCTCGTGGATTTTCAGCTGTTGTGTGGGCAGCGCCCAGAGTTTCGTTGAGGGGTGACCACGCGGAGGGCGCGCGTCAGCGGCGTGTGTGTATGCAATGGACTGCCGGTAGCGTTGCAGGGAAAGAGCACGAGATACGAGGCATGTACAGCAGAAGCACAGTGCGCAGTGTTTTGCAGTGAACCAACGGAACGCCACTCAGGTCACGCTCTTCCGCGCTTCGCTTTCTCATGCCAGCCAGCAAACTCTGAACTTGAGAGACGCCCCAGCGCTGCCCAATTGCGGAACAGTGAAGCTCGTCTCGCGATGTCGCTTCTGTAGCCAACGCCAAGGCGGCCTCTCGGCCACCGACACGACCGCTGGCATTCCTCCCCGTCCGAGCCTCGGGGCGCTGATGCGCCCAGCTGCGGCGGCTGCCGCCTGCTGCACGAATGGCCAGGTCGCGGTGAGGGCCGGGTTGTGCCTCGCGCTCCCCAGGGCGTCTGAGGCGTGCCCGGGCCAGAGGTGCGCCACCGTCGCTGCCCACAGGCCGGAGGCCACCGGCCTGGCCCCGCCCCCCGTTTCCGCAGTCGTGGCGCCTCTACCAACCCTACAGCAGCCTCACCGGGTGCAGCCAAGCAGCCGAGCTCGCGAGCTGGCTGCCCAGCGCACCCTGGGGCCCTCCGCCCCAGCCAGCCGGTGCCGCAGCACAGCCGCCGCCGGTCGGGCCGCTGCCTCGCGCAGCCCCGGCGGCCAGCTGCGCTGCGGCAACTGCCAGCTGCCGCAGCATGGCAGCCGGCCACACTCGTCCAGCGCTCTTCGGGCGCCGCTGTGGCGCTCTGGACCCCTCAGTCCTGCTGCCGCCGGCCCCCTCGGCTGCGCGCCGCTCCCTGACATCGTGGCAGGCGCCGGGGCCCGAGCCGGCGCCGACAGCGCAGGCAGCCGCCGCCGCAACTTCTGCCTGGCCGCAGCCGCAGCAGCCGCAGCAGCCGCAGCAGCCGCAGCAGCGAGAGCTCAAGTCAGTGCCGCCGGCAGGACTCGACTGGTGGCGGCCTGGCGCATCGTCGCCGGCCTCGGCCGCGCAGCCCTCCTCTTCTTCGCCGGCCTTCTCCTTGCTGTCCCTGCCCGGCATGGACCCCAACGGCCCAGCCGGCTACCAGGCGCCGGCCGAGGCCATCCTGGCGGCGGTGGCGGCGGCGGCGCCCGGCCAGCGCGCCGTGTGGGAGGCCGTGTCGCAGGTGTGCCATGGGCCCCCCATCCAGGGCGCCCCTGGGAGCGCTGTGTCCTCCGGTGCTTCAGTGCCACAGCGCGACGTCACATCACCGCCGGGGCCCTGGGAGCGCGCAGCTCTTCCCAATTGTGGCGACGGTGCTCGCCTGTTCGCGCTGCGAGCCAAGCTGCTCCAACGCCCCCGAGTCGTGGCAGCGCGCTGGCACCCGTCGTCCGCGGCCCGCTGCCCTACCCGCCCATCCTGCCGGCCTCGGCGCCTGCACCATGCCGGCAGTCGCTGCAGGCCGCCCCATGTCGAAACCCCTGCTTGCCCATCCTGCCGCCCCGCGGCCCGCAGCTGATGCCGCTGCTGCTGCACGCCACCGCCGACGGCCCACTGCGCGGCTTCGCGGTGGATGTGGAGACCAGCGGCATGGGGTGGGCGGCGCACCGGGTCACGGAGGTTGGAGCGGTGGACCTGGGCTCTGGTGCGTGGGGGCCTGCTGGATGCGGGTGAAGGGTGCGACCGCAACCGCGCTGGCTGGGTCGGTTTTGGGGTTTGAGGACTCGCAGCGGTGCGCTGGTGCGGTTGGGCAGCCGGCGGGGATGCGGCCCGGCCCGGTGGCTCGCCGTGGGACCTGGGCCCTCGTTGGCCGCACCGCAGCGGCAGTGGACGCCGCCAGTGGCTGAGGCGCTCGCGCCGCGATGAGCGCTGCCAGCGGACCCCGTGCCGCGTGCCTTCCGCTGTGCTCGCAGGTGACACGTTCGGCTCGCTGGTCAACCCGCTGGGCCGCGGGCGGGGCGTGCAGCTGGAGCCGGGCAACATCCAGGCAGGGACCTCGCCGTTGCTTCGCCGCATCACAGCGCATGTACAGCGCAGGGCCATGCACAGGGAGGGCGTCGGCATGGGCGCATGCAGCGACAACCGCGATCTTGCCGTGCCGCCCACCCCTCGCAGGCGACGGGCATCACCCCGGACATGCTGCTCGACGCGCCGTCCGACGGCTGGGTGGCGCTGGCCTTCCTGACGTGGCTCTACCAGCGCTGCCGCGCTGCCGGCGGCGTGCGGCCGGTGCTGATCGGACACAACCTCAAGGCCTTCGACTCGCGCTTCATCGGGCGCATGCTGGCCTTCCACGTGCGTCCTCTCCCCCCGGCCTGCGGCATGCCAGAGGCGCTGAGCCCGGCGGTGTAGCTATGGAGCAGCAGGCTGCTGTCCCTGACGGCCCCCATCTGGGTTACCCGCTGTGCTGCACCGCTGCGGGCCCCTTGTTATCTGCCTGCAGAGTGATGAAGCCAGAGACCAAATGCGTTTGCTTGACGTTGCTTGGCCTGCCGCCCCGCACGACGCAGTGCCCTGCCTTGACGCCCTGCCCCCGCTGCACTCCTGCGCCCCCTCCCTTTCCCACAGGGCTGCCTGCTGCCGCCCGGCTGGGGCCTGCTGGACTCATGGTTGCTCGCCAAGAGCTGGGGCGCGGGCGGGCACGGCCGCAAGGGGCTGCAGGTGGGTCTCGCCCCCGCGCCGCCACGCCGCTCCCGCAGCCCGGCTTGGGGCGCCCGCCCTCGGAGGGAGCCCTGACATGTGATGCAGCCCTGCGCCCTAGCCGCACCCCGAGCCTTCACGCAGCCTGCATCCGACTGGACCCCGCGCCCCACAACGCCGCAGCTGCTGCGGGAACACTACGGCATCGCCGCGCGGGGCGCGCACCGCGCGCTGCCGGACGCGCTGACTACGGTGGAAGTGGCCGCGGCCATGCTGCGGGAGCGGCGGTGGCAGCAGCGCCAGGCGGCCGCGGCCGCCGACTTGGTCGGTGACTGCCTTGAGCTCCAGACGGTACGGCGGGAGAAGCCGTCGCCCCATGGGAGCGAGTGGGGTGCGGCTGGCCGCTGCCCGCGACAGCGACATCCAGGCTGACTCCCCTGCCGCGGCTTGGAGCTGGCGCGCGTGGCCCACCGCCGTTGCCCAACCCGGTTGCTGCCGCAGCTACCGGTACCTGCTCCTCCCGGCATACAGCCCGACCTGCTGCGGCCGGACCTCTCTCCTCCCACCGCCGCCGCTGCGGCCCGCAGGCGCTCAACGACGGCACCCTGGCCCTCACCTCGGGCGACCGCTCTGACATCTGCCAGCTGCTGCCGTACGACAAGGCCCTCGCCGTACTGCACTCGCTGCCGGCCTACTACGCAGCCGCCGTGGGGCTGGCCGACCCCAGCAGCCCCGGGCCCGGCTGGGGATGGGAGCCGCCGCCGGCTGCGGGCGGCGGCACTGTGCCGGTGCGGCGGACGGGCAGCAGCTGGAGCGTCGCCGACATGGTGCTGCACAAGTCGCAGCTGGCGAGGGACGCGGCAGCCGGGCTGCAGGTTCGCCTGGGGTGCGGCCATCGGGCGATGGCGCCAAGGAGGAGGCAAGGGCGCGCGGCGCAGGAGCTCGACCCACTCTGCGGCGGGCTGGCCTCGGCGCGTACCCGCGGGCGCTTGTGGCCTTCAGCAGTCGCCTGAGCTTGGTCCTGGCACGCTCTGCCCGCCCTCGCGTCTGCGTCACGCGCAGGCCTCGGCGCACGGCCCCGACTGGGGCAGCTCTCCGCCGGCCCCCGGCTCCGTGCGGCACCGCGGCCTGCCCGGCTACGCGCTGCCCCTCCCCGGGGAGCCACTGCCCGACCGGCCGCCCACCGTGGGGCGCGGCGCACTGTCGATGGCGCATGGCAGCCCGGTGGGTGGGCTGCGGAAGCTGCATCTGGGGTTGCTGCATGCAGGTTGCGGCATGCGACTGCAGGGGGTTGCGGTGGCGGGGACCCAGGGGCTGGCGCCTCGTGGGGCGGAGGGCATGTGGTGGGCGAGCACCATGCATGCCGGGCAATGCCGCCAGCCGCCGGACAAGCACCAGCAGCGAGCGCGGCCCGACCCGCTGCTGCTTCGTGCGCCGCTGCCGCCTCCTCAGCCCTCGGCTGCTGCTCACCTCCTCCAGTCACTCGCTGCCGCTGACACCGCCCGCTGCAGGGTGCCGGGCAGGTGTCGCCGGAGGCGCTGCTGGGCGGCCGCCGGCGGGCCGCCTCAACCAACCGGCCTCCGCCGCCACTGGCTCCAAGTGCCGCCGACACCGCAATCGCAGCTGCGCCCGGGCCCGCGCAGCCACCGGCTGCCCAGGCGTCCTCATCACCGGCTGCCACGCCGTGAGCGAGTTGGCTGAGTGGGATGGTAGGCGGTGACGCTCAGGTGGCGTCCATGGGCCAAGGCCACCACCTGGGTCGCACCGCCGCCGTTCCGCTGCTGCGACTTAGCCGTGTCGTGGCCACCCTGGCAAGGGTTGCGCTCAGAATGCATCCCAGCCAGGCGCCAACTCAGTGGCCTTGGGCGCGACCGCAATGTCCGCGCTGTCGCCGCCGCGGCCGCTTGCCCTGTGGCGGCCGTGGCGGCACTCGGCGTCGGTGGCGGTGGTCGTGATCACAAGGCCGCGCAGCGGCCCCCGTGCCTGGGCCCATCCCTTGGCTGCGCCGCGGTGGCGACGCCATTGGGTGGGCCTGTCGGGAGGTCAGCGTTGGCCATCCACACACATGGGCGCCCGGGGAGCATGGCCTGCGCACAGGCCAAGGTGTTTGCTGTTGGCAGCTCACCTCGGCGACAATACCTCGCCTCTGCGCACACACATGGCCGCAGTGAATGCAATAATGATGCCCAGGGGATGGTGGCTGCGGTGACGTCGTGGCGGTGCGGTGCGGCGGCGTGTGGTGTAGCGGTGGGCGAAGCTGTTGGCAGCGCGGCGCGGCAGCGGGGCCCGCTACCAAGCAGGCACTGGCCTCACCGGCTGCCGGCCTGCACGCGCGCGTGGGGGCGTTGCGCCATAGCAGAGCAGGAAGGCACGAACCAGCAGCAGCGCCTCGCGCACCGTGCGGGTTGATGTGCACCAGGGGCGTGTGGGCGCACATGTGGGCACCGCAGCCGGCTGGGGCCCCGGGGGAGCCCCCGCGCCGCGCTTCCCACTGCGGGCGCCCCGTGGTAGCAGCAAGTACACCGATCGAGTACAGCGTGCTGTGGTCCCGGGTGTGCCGTGCGCGCGATGGTCCCCCCCCGAGGCAGTATCATCCGCGAGTGACTTCCCATTCCGCCAGCTGCCAGCTCGTTCCGCCAGCTGCCAGCTTCCCAAATGGACTTCAAGGGCTAGGGGGAAAAAACGTTCGGAGGGGTGCCACAAGACGCCTAGGGCCTGTGGGCGCGAGAAACGCCGCGAAACTCGGTGGCGCCCTTCGGATTTCGGGTACGAAGCAGGCGACCGGGCTCCGAGCTGTCGCGCGGCAGCTGTACGCGCTTCGGCGTTGTATTAATATACGTGAGTACGCGGCAACGTGCGACGCGGCGAGCTGCGGCCTGGCGGCGGGTCGGGAAACGTGGCCATGCTTCGCACGTTAGTCCCGAGCCGTTGCGCGTCTGCAGACGGGTACGCCGACATGCGGAAGTGACGGAGCGTATGCAAACCATCCATGCATGACAATGCATTGCTGAAGAAGGCCCTGTCTGCGGGGGCGGGGCGGCACGCCCCTTTCAGGCCCTCCCCCCTCCCCCCCTCGCTCTCCACCAGCTCGCTCGTGTGGCGAGCGCAGCGAACGTCGGTCCGCGGCCCTTCAGGGTGGGGCCAGGGGGAGGGGTGCATGCCCCTCCCCCTTCAGGGTGCGTAAAGGCCTGTGCGGTGCTTGGCAATAGCTAGCCGCTCGTGGGGGACGGCATAACGCATGCTTTCTAGCAGACATGCACTATTCACGCCACCGCCCACCCAACACCTTTCGTACCCGAGAGGTGCGGCACTCGTTGATGATGACCACGTACCGCGCATACAGCTCGCGCAGCAGCCGAACGAACTCCTTGCGAGGAGGCTGGCCCTGGCGGCTTATCGGCGAGTTCCACCCGGCGCTGCCGCATCCCCAGCCCACCACCACGTCCTTGGGCCGCCCGCCAGTCAGCCGCACGGTTTCGCGGTGCAGCACCCGCTGCTTGCGGATGTACAGTCGAGCCGCTTCTTGCGCTGACGGGGGTCGAAGAAGTGGGCCAGGAGGTCCTGCACGCCCAGCCCGCCCCAGCCGCCGAACAGGTGCCGCAGCCGCGCCTCGTGAGCGGCGCGGGTGGCAACCCGAGCGCTGGGAATGGCGGACTGGTAGGCAGCGAGCTGCGGCTGGCAGTTTAGCTGCCACTCCATCCATTGCCGGCGCTCGAG
>BDDC01000290.1:957-53736 GCA_001662425.1 Chlamydomonas sphaeroides | reverse complement strand
GAACAGGTGCCGCAGCCGCGCCTCGTGAGCGGCGCGGGTGGCAGCCCGAGCGCTGGAAATGGCGGACTGGTAGGCAGCGAGCTGCGGCTGGCAGTTCAGCTGCCACACCATCCATTGCCGGCAGTCGAGGTAGCCGCACTGCTGGCAATGGCCGGCGCCTGAGCAGCGCGACAAGCAAGCGCGTTGCCGGCGGCGGCGCGGGTGGCGGCGCAGAACCGGTCGCCCCTGCAGCCGCCACTGGCGTGATGGCCACGCGACCCGCTGCCGTGCCGCGGCCGACGCTACCGACGCCGTTTCCGTTGCCTCTTGCCGGGTGGAGCCAGCGCCGTGCGACCGGCAGCCTGCAGCAAGTGGCCGGTGAAGCCGGGCACGTGCGAGAAGCCCTTGGCGCAGGTCCAGTAGGTCCCCACCCCTGGGTCCACCCCGCACAGGAACAGGTCCTTCAGCTACGCCGCCGAGAACCGGATCCCGGTCTCGGCCTCCTGGACCTCGTCATCCGGCCGCCTCGCCGGGCGCTGCATGGCGACACAGGAGTCGACGCCATCGGTGCACCCGTATCCAGCGAACTTGCGGGCGGCCGTCTCCAGCTTATGGATGCGAGAGTACAGCCCCAGGGCCACCCAAGGACCATGGCTGGGGTCAAGGCTATGGGCGCGGGCCCACTCCCCTAATGCACCCGCCGTGTTCTGGCCTCGCCCGCGATGCCACCTCCCTCCCCCAAAGGGCGCGTGCTGTACGTGCTGTAGCAGCAGCCACGAACTGCGCACCCTCAACGAACGCCATTACGAAGAACTCCTTGCACCCCCAGAGTTCATGCCTGCGGCGGGGGCGTGTGGCAGTACCACACAATATATCCCACTCCCGTGGCTCCGTGGAGCATCTCGAGAGACCTCTTGTTTATAGCGGGTTCACTCCTGTTACAGGGCGTGGTGGCGCGCCCCTCCCCGCCTCCCCTCCCAACAACTGTGTGCGGCGAGTGCAGCAAACGCCGGCGCGTGGCATGTTCAGAAGCCTGCTGCCCTTGCCCCAGGGCTTGGACTATGCCCTGCCTGGATCACACCCAACTCCTCGCCCTTCCTTGCCGTGCCGATCACGACACAATAGGCTAGCTTCCCCCGCCGACCTACGCAAGTGCGCGTGGCACATATGAAAAACCCGCCGAACGCGGGCATCCAGGAGGACTCGAGGGGGAGTTGAAGAGATTACCCCCAATAGATTTTTTATCGTGGTGCCGTGGCAGACAGCATGCCAGGGGTGGCGCCTGAGCATGAGGGGCAGGAGGTTGCCAACGACTGCATAGACACATTAGGGGTGGCGCCCTTCCCTGTTCCTGAAAACCGCCAGCCCCTGCTAGTGCCACATAGCACTCAAAAAGCGAGCGAGCAATGGCAGGGGCGGGGTGCGCTGCAGGCGACAGGAATGCGGATGTGGTCCAGCAGGGGCCAGGAGGGATTGGCAGGGGGGAAGGGGGCGGTGCGGGTTTCGGGGGAGTGCGGCTGGATGGCGGGGAGGAAGCGCTTGAGTACCGACGGCAAAATCAATCATAGAGCACTCGCCTATTTCTGACAAGAATAGCTGACACCTGCGGGGCTGACAAAAGGGAGCAGGGGCTATGATTCCGCAAGGCAGCGCGACCTGCCGTACATCGGGGAGCCGACTGCTCGCCGAGTCGCACATTATTCCATACGCTCAGCCCAACCTGTGGTCTGACACTGTCTTTACCCCAATACGCCCTTATAGCCACAGTGGCCCTGAGAGTCTCCTCTCAGGGCCAACGCCGAGAACGCCCATAAGGCTGGAGCAGGGCTCTTACCCAAACAACTACATCTAAGATACCGTTTGTGAATCCCAGGAGCTCCGGGCGCTGGTCTCAGCGTAGACGCCGCGAGCGAAGGAGCCAAGTGGCACCCGGTGGCCTTCGGTAAGTTCTGTCCGCTTTGGTGGCCGGCAATTCGCCTGGCTCGCGTAGCTGGTGATACTTCTGCTTACAGAATGTCACGGTCGTTATCCTGGGCTCCTGGCGCTGGGCCCAAGCGAGGACCGGACCTCGGCAAAATTCCCCCTCCCTGCCCCGCTAGCTGCCCTGTGTAGCGTGTGCACTCGCTTGATTGCATGCGCCTTCGTTGGCCCAAGAATGCCCACCGAGATGCATGTTGCCTCTGGCCTTAACACGCACGCGTCTCGCGTGCTCATCGCGAGCAACCTCACACAGGAAGTGCTTCTAATCGAGCTGTCGTCGTGTGGCGCCTACCAGAAATCCTTGCTGTTTCAAGGATGTCGGACAAAATGCTCGAGGACGCCTTCTGCCTGGACGACCTCGACCTGGTCGGTGACCTGCATTCCTTTCTGGCAGAATTAAACAGCACCGCGCAAGGTGGCGACGACGTCGTATCCGCCAGCCCCGGTCCCAGCACCCCTGCCCAGGTACGCGCCAGCATGTTCCGTGGGTGCGCGCAGGAGGGCGCTCCTCCTGGGTGCGTGCACCTGCATGGTCCGACGTCCTCGCCGCCCAACCCCCACCTTGTGCTCACGTCCCCTCCCTAACAGCCAGCGACCGACGCCGACAGGTGGGCTCTCCGCACGGCCCTCTTCTTAGCAGCCCGCAGCGGCCCTTGCGATGCCCGCCCCTGGCTTGACGCCCCACCTGCCTGACCGTGCCCCAACAGCGGCCAACCTATCCACGGACACCCGACCGACGACGTCACGAACTTGCCCAGCCACGGCGCGCCACCGCCGCTGCAGGGAGCCGCCCACGGCACATGGATGGCTGCCGTGCAGGACGCCGCGCTGACGACAGCCTCGCCACCGCACCACGGCATCCCCGTCGCCCCCAGGACCGTCCCCGGCCAAGGTGTCAGCGGTCCAGGCCAGGTGTGTGCTTTAAGCGTGGTGCCGCCCATATCAACGCCATAACTGAGCGTTCAGTCTGCGCCTTCACATGGCCGTTCAGGGGGGTGGGGGTCCCGAACCGCTCTCGCCATGCAAGCCCCTCAGCGGCCCCTGCGCCCCTGCCTCCCTCCCCGCCTGCCGCACGCTGAGCCCAGGTGCAGGCCCCGCCGCCGCAGCCTGCCGCGGCTGAGGCTGCCGAGGGCGAGGCCGGCGACGACGAGGCCGGCGAGGGCGACGATGAGGCCATGCAGCTGCAGCTGGCGCAGAATTACCTGCCCGAGCTGGGTCGGCGGCGCAACGCGAGCGGCCGCTTCAGGTGCTACTGCTGCCTCAAGGAGCTCGGACACGACGCCATCTACGTGAGTTGCACGGCCGCGACCTTGAGCAGCAGACGCAGCCGCGGGGGCGCTCGTGGGACCCGGGTCGCGGCCCTTCGCTGCCCGAAGCCCTCCTGCCTAGTGCCTAGTGCCTCGTGGCAGGGCCCCGTGAAGAGGTGCACCCCCGACGCCCTCCCGCCCCCACGACGCTGCCCTGTGCTCTCCCGCGCACATCAAGCTGCCGCGCTCCACCGCTGCCGCAGAACCACATTGCCAAGGCGGAGGCCAAGCTGGGCATGGCCAAGGGCAGGAGCGACCAGGTCGGCGGGCGGCTGCGGCGCCACCTTCTGGAGCACTACCCCACACTGGCGGCCCTGAAGCAGGTGCTGCACCGCGGCGGCCACGGGCTGTGCGGCTACCCCATGAACCCAGGTGCGCGGTGGACGCCTTGCAAGGGTACTAGCGCGCAGGTTGCTGCTGGTGCCTCCGCTGATGCCTCCCCGAGTACAGGGGCCATGGGTAGAAACTTGGAAGGGCTACAGTCGATCTCACCGCATCCTCAGCTGCCCACACTCCTCTCCGCGTGCGCAGCCTGCCCCCTGCCCCCTGCTGTGCCGCCGTCGTGCTCGCGCCGCCGCGCCCCAGACCGGGCCGTGCTGCGCACCTTGCGCCGCCCAGCGCGGCCGGCGAATGAGCGGTACCCGCCCGCGTGGCTGCGCCCGCAGAGTACCAGAACGAGGACGACGAGGAGGAGGGGGTCGAGGAGGCGGCCCCCATGCTACCGGCGGGGGCCGCCACCAAGTCCAAGCCCGCCAAGCGCGCTAAGCGCTCGGCCAGCGGCGGCCGGCAGCGCCAGGCCCAAGGTGCGTGTTCCCGGGCGCCGCTCTGTCGCCCGTTGCACCCTACCCGCCGGCACGTGTGGTGTCCCCCCACACGCCCCCACACACACTTACGGCCAACGCCCCGCCCGCCCACCCGCATATGTGTGCGTGCAGGTGCCTCGGGGCAGGCGCCGTCGCAGCAGGCCAGTGGCAGCCACCCCGAGCTCTGCATGTCGGCCAAGCGCCCCAAGCGGTCGGCCGGCGACGACCAGCCCCAGGCCCCAGGTACGTGTGCGACATCGCCGAGTGTCGCCATCGTCATGGGCGTTCGGGTTTCCGAGGACTTACCGCGCCCTTGGCCAGGCGGGCGTCTGGTGCTGACGCACTATGCCCCCGCCATTGCAAGCTCGCGCTTTGCGTGCCCGAGCCCGGTGCACGTCACCCCTTGCATGCACGTGCACACAACACACTTTGCGGCCCGCCCCGCCCGCCTGTTTGTGTTGCGTCCGTGCAGGTGCGCCGCAGCAGGCGGCGCTGCAGTACCTGGATGAGGCTCACTGGAGCAGGTTTGGGCTCGGCCCAGCATCCATCGGTGAGCCGAGTGATGTGGGCGCACTAACGGCACAGTTGCACAGCCGCGCTGCTGCCGACGGCTAGGTGGCGATGCAAGTTGAGTCACCGCAGCGGTGGGCGCGCCCTTACGGTGGTGTCGGCGAGGCTGGGCGGCGGCTGGGCAGCGTGCCTGCGCCCGCCTCAGGTTCCTCATTGCTTACCGTATGTTTCCTTTTCGACGCTCCCTTCGCCGCAGCGCCGCCCGCTGTGCCGTACGCCAACGTGGGCGAGCCGGCAGAGGACCCCCAGGAGTGGGCGCGCGATTTCCTGGCCGGCGCCGGCGCCTCGGGAGCGGCAACCATGTCTGGTGGGTGTCGCCGGTTGCGCGGGCATTTGCTCGAGGAGGGGCGAGGCTGCGTGCAGCCGAATGCCTGCTTGCGGGAAGTGCTTGGTCCGTGGTCGGTCAGCCGGTCACTAGTCACCTACGTCCGTCTACCTTCCTCACCGTCCTCCTCGCTGCCCGCCGCTGCAGGCCCCGTCGCGGGCCAGGCCGCCGCCGGGCCCTCCTCCGGCCTGGCCGCCGTCTCGAGCACCGTTGGCGGCCCCGCTGCCACCGCCAGCGCTCAGCCTCCGCCGGCGGCGAGCCCCCCGCCCGCCATGGTGTACAAAATGTTCGACAATGTCTCGTACAACATTCCGGGCTGCGACCCATTTAAGATGCCCAAGCTGCTAGGCACGGTGCTGCGCGAGCCGTGGCCGCTCGAGGGCTTGCCCGCGCCGGCCGAGGGCTCGCCGGCCTGGACCAACGTCGTGCTGGTCCCCGTCTTCGCCCACAACGACCAATTCCCGGCCCTCGCCGTCGCGGTGGCGGCTGCGCCCTTGATGCCGGGATACCTCCACGTGGCTGGGGCTCCCGGCAACCGCCTGCGGCTGCTGCAGTCCCACCTGCAGGCGGCGGCCACCCCCAGCGCCGCCGCCGTCACGCTGCTGCAAGGCGGCCTGCGCTAGCCGGCGCCGCCGCCAGCGCCCTCCTGCAGCCGCAAGCCGCACGGCGCCGCCGCGCATGGCAGGGCATGGGGAGCGGCATGAGGCTGTGGGCGGCTCCGTCGGTTTGCTGAGGCCTGGTAGGCGGGATGGCGGGGCGGGGAGACGCCCGGCGGCAGGACGGCGGGCTGCGCTGGGCTGCTCCTTGTGAGGCGCGCGCGCAGGAGGTCAGCAGCGACTGCATTGGGTGTGGCTTTTAGCAAAGGGCAGGGTGCGTCACAGTGGGCGGACGGGCGCCGGGAACCCTCTGGCGGGGCTGTGCTTGTGACGTTGCTACGCCGCGGCAGAGCAGGTTGAGCCGGTGGTGCGGGGCGGTGTTGCTCCTCTGCGTGCGTGTTGTGGGGCCTGGAGCGGCGGATTAATGCCGTCGAACGAAGGCCCAATGTGCCGTGGCGCAGGACTGTCGGTGCGGGTGGGTGCTGCGCTGCCTAGGCGAGGCTGTTCCGTGGGCACGAGCAGCGAGCTTCGGGCCAGGGCCAGGGCCTCGCATGTTGTGCCAGCGGGCCGGCGCGCGATGGTGTACTGTGGATGTGCGCCCACGGCGTGCGTGTTCAGTTCTGGGTGCAGCCGGTGAGCTTGGGTGACTGGCGCATGCTGCGCCTGGGCTGCTGCTGGATGCGTGCTCTCGTTACACCATGCCGTGTGCGGGCCGGTCTTGCTATGCGACTGTGTGTGTAGGCGCGGCGGCACTATATATTGCGCCGGTAGGGTGATACAGAGAATACTATGCGCTGATAGGCAAGGGTTATACAAAGGGAGATCAGACCAAAACAGTAACAGAGCATGTGTGTGAGTTGCTGTGTCTAGCTAGCCCATGATGCGCGCAGGGGGGCGGGTGTACGTGGGGCATGCCGTCCAGCCACCTGTTGCTGGCTGCTGGCTGCACAGCGGCCCTTTAGATTTCGGCGCACCTGCATTCCGCATGGCGCACATTGCGGGCACGTGTCCTGTGGCCGCTCCGGTTGATGTTGAGCGCGTTTGGCTTGCAGCTATGGACTCTTGTGTTGCCAAGAAAAGGGAGAAGGCGGGGCGGGCAGGAGACAGAGTTGTTCGCGTGTCTGCGTGATGTCGACCTGTGCCTATACGCTGCCGGGCCGAGGTACTTTGATAGATAGCTAGGGTCATCTCTCATCTGTGCCGGTGTGGAGGGTTTCTCGGGGCCAGCGTGTCGCGTCCTCTTTTCCAGTGCCGTGTGTTTTTGGCTGATTCAATCCTAAATACGGGTACATGGCTCTCGGGCCCACGGATTCAATATGGGGTGATTGTTGATTCGGCAGGAGGAACCTGGAGGGAGGGACCGCGGCGATGCAGCTACTGAGTGACGAGCGCGGAGGAGGCTGCTTGGTCGATACGAGGGGCAGATACTTCCTTGTCCCTGCACGTACAAGCGCTGGCAGTAGGCGCTGTTGGATTTTTGTCAAGTCCTTCCGACACAAAAAGAGGCCGCGCGGCACTGTAACGTTGCTCGGCCTCACCTCGCCTGCCCAGCACCACAGCACGCCCGTGACCGTGTTGTTCGCTCGGCGGGCGGCGGGGGACCACCGGGGGTCGGCCGCAGCCCCTTCCGTCCCGCCCGCCACAGCGGCAAGCTTCAGAGCGGCATGCGGCCCTCGGGCCCCAGCCCGCTTCAGCACGGTTGGAGCTCGCTGTTCTTACGATAAACACCCCAGCTCAGTACCAGTCCTCGGGCTAGCAGGGCCGAGCGCACTGATCCTTACCCAACCGCCCGCCGCAGCCCGCCGCATTGCGCACGTTGAGCTCTAGAGACGCCTTGGCGGACGCCCCACACGCCGCAGGTGGCTGCTCGCGCCAGGGCGCAACGTGACAGCCGATGGGGCGAGGCGGGATGTATGCTGTTGTGCGCGAGTGTCGGAGTCAGCAATGCTAGACGAAGTAGGGGGCTCTGTAGGGTAGCGCAAAGGAATGGCGGGAACTGTAACAGGCGGGAGCAAGAGGTAATCCTCGGATGCTAGGAGCAGCCGCGGTGTGGCGGTAGTGCTGCCACACCCCTGCGCGCAGGGGCGCGGCGCTGCGGGCGCAATAGCTCAACTGCAGCCAGGCGACGAGCGATGCGGCCTGCGCCGCTGCCGGGCGCATCAGCATCTACTCGGCTCGGGTGGGCTCCATCAAGGGTTGCCGTGCGGGGGTTCCCATGTGTGGCCAGCCGTACACGGTCCTGTCCGGATACCGTTCGATACCGTTCAACAACCACGTGCCAGCTCGCACGCCGCCGTCACAGCCAGCTCTCCAACTCACACACGCTGGCCCCGTCCCACCCGCTCAGGCGCTGAGCTGAGGCAACCTGTCGGTTCCTGAGGTCATCCGGCCCACGCGCGCGCCGCCGCCCGCACCCCCCACGCCTCCCAGACCCGGCGGCGTGAGCATAGCCACTCCGTCCCCGCTGGCGTGGGGGGTGACGTGCCTTTGGACTGTGGCGCTGTGCCTGTGGCCCAGCACCTTTAAAAGCAACCACTGCCTTGGGGATGACAACTGGGCCCCTTGCAACATGCCAAGGATTGGGGACGAGGGCGCACTGGAGCGCTGGAGCAGGGCCCTGTATGCTCTCCCGCTGCACCTCGGCTGCGTTGTTGTGGTGATGTGGGTGCGGCCTCCTCTTCGTGCCACCCGTCGCCGTAGCTAATCTGGGCCAACGCCACGAAACCACCAGAGCGAGAGAGCAGAGCCAAGGCCCGAGCGCTGGCCGCACCTGCCCATGCGCAGGGCTCGTATCTTAACCGCTGCGGACCCACCCGGGGTGGGTGACTTCCCCTTGCCTTGCGGCCGGGAAGGCACCCGAGGTGGCGCCAAAGACGGAAGCGCCTAGCAAGGTCACCCAGCCCGGGTGACTTCAGTCGCAAATGGACTACACGTCGGGTGACTTCGGTGACCTGGGTCACTAAGATACAAGCCCTGCCCACGCGCCCCAGGGGTGCGGGGCGGGGGAGGGGGACGACAGGCCGGCGCCCTCGCGCGCCGTGGCAGTGTGATGCTTGCGCGGAGGTAGCGGGTGGGACTTGGGCACGTACGGACGAGCGGAGCGACAGGCGTGTGTGCTGTCGTTGTCGTGTGTGCATGCGGCCGTCCGGGCTTCCGGGGGCGGGGCACGTTATAGCACGTGGCACCTGCGGGATGTGTCTCTGAGGATGCGGAGGCTGCTGTGGTTCGCACGCCGTGCAGTGGCACCTGGCAAGCTGGAGTGGGAGGACGGCATCAAGACGGCGGGGTCGCTTTGCTTGGCGTGCGGGAGGGAATGGATGAAATCGTGCAAAGAGGGAGGTGACGCGACCAGGGGACGCACCGCTGCAGGCAGGGCACGTTAATGATAAACTAGAACGAAGGCACAAAAGGAGTATCTGTAACCTGCGAAAACGTGAATTCATCGATATCTCCTGCGTAGTATGGGATGAAAGGTGACGGCAGGCAGGCCACAAGGCCGAAGACAGGAGTGCGGCTGTGCGGCACGTGCGTGCCGGTGTTGTGCCGGCGCGTGTCAGGCCGCCGGGTGCTGAGGGCGCTAGGGACGCGGGTGCGGGTGAATCAGGATCCTTCCATTGGGAACAGAAGGCTTGCACGTGTGTGTGTGGGGGGGGCGGGGGGGGGGAAGGCGGGGGCGCTTCGTGGGAAGGCGGGGGTGTCAGGAGGGTGGCATGCGCTCGCGCTTGGAGCTCATCACCTTGCCACCTCGGCGCTGTCGCCTCACGACCTCGCACTGGTCTCATACTTTACTCTCATATGATTATAATACGTTACTTGGCTTCATACTCGTTCCACAACGCAATCTGCATCGCGACAAACGCTGAAATGAGGCCCGAGGTTTGCCAACGAACTCTAATGGCCGAGAGCGTGGCCGAGAGCACTTGATGGGACTGGAGAGCGCGCCATGTTGAGAACCCGCAAGGGCTAGCTCTTGCTCTTGCCGATACGGAGACAATGCGGAGCGCAGCTCAAAGTGAGGGTCTGCTCCTGGATATAAATAAGAGGCATGCCAAGCTGGGGAGCAGAGGAACTGCGCGGAGCGAGCGCACAGGAGGATTCGCAGCCTTCCGGCCCAGCTGTGTTCGTTCCTGTGATACAGCCTCTATCGTCAGGACACAGCCGCAGAGCTCGGCCTCATGAGGGCCTTGCGCAAGGCCGCGATTGTGCTTCTGGTCGTACGCGGACTTAGCCGGAGAAGCGCTCTCGACTCACTACGCTCAGCCTTGCAGCCTCGTCAACAACAGTAATCACACACATAATCACAGTGGGATAGGCTAGCTGCTTAGTTTGGGCCAGCGCCGTTAGCTCGATACTGCTCATTGCCCGAGCGAGGCCTCACTTCCGCGCTCTAAAACATACGCCTGTTGCGCCGTGGAGCGTCGGCTACTGGAGGACTCTTTTGGCTTTCTAACAAGCAACGGGAGAAGCTGAGTTCGATCCGTTCTGGTGAGTTCACCCTGGCCGAGGACCCTAGCGAGGCACGTAAACTTTCCTCGTGGTGGGCGTCCTGGCCTTTGCGCCGCGTGGCGCTCTTTCCACGACCAGCGCCGGACGAAGAGCGAGGGCCGGCCACGTTCTCCCTGGCGCAGAAAGTGTTTGCGCCAAGAATTATAGAGAGTACAGTGCATGTGTGGGTGCTCGTTCTGCTTCGCGGGTTCCAGTGCAGCGTATCACTCGCACTCTGACTCGCAGTCCTGCCCCTCGCCGCTTGCGCAACCCCTACGAGCAGGTGCTTACCAGTGATCGTAGACACGATGTCGGACAACGCTGACAAGGACAAGGACACTGTCTGCCGAGAGCTGGAGAAGTACCTCCCCGAGATGCCCCCGCGGCGCACCGTGGGCAAGGCGTTCCTGTGCTGGGGCTGCCGCCAGAACTACAGAAAGTCGCAATTCTACGTGAGCTCGCTCAAGCCTCTCAAGCCTCTCAAGCCGCAACCATATGGCCAGCCGCAGCCGCTGAGAGCCGCTGTGCGGGCCACCTAGCCTAGCCTTGTCCCAGGGGAGGCCCCTGCTGCTCCAACGGGGAGGGCCTTCTGTTCTTTTTCCGCCCGCCTTCCTGTACTCCTGCCGTGCATCTGCCACACGTGTTCGGTCCCATCCGCACCATGCAGATCCACCTGAAGCGCATGGAGTCGTGCATGGAGGCGGCGCTGGTGCCCCGGCTGGCGTGCGTGGCGTCGCCCCTGCTGAAGCCCAAGGCCGCCCTGCTGAAGCACAAGAAGACAGCGCGCAGCGGCAAGGTGGGCGGCGACCTGCGCCAGCACCTGCTCGACACATGCACCTCGGTGGACGCCGTTATCGCGCTGCTGAGCAAGAACGACAAGCCGCTGTGCGTCGGCCCGCCGCCGAACAAGAACAAGGGCGTGGAGAAGGCCGGCCCTGCGCACGGCGCGGCTGCCGGCCGGCCGGACGCGGGCTCCGCGGACAGCGGCACGTTTACAGTCCTGCAAGGTGATTTTACTTTGTAGTAGAGGGAGCTCCCACGTTGGCCTTACCCTGACTCGTGCGACCGTGACCAGGCGAGGTGCGCCGCACCCTCGCTCCGTCGGGACTGCGCACACCATGCACCGCACGCACCCGACACCGCCCCTGGCGATGCCATGCTGTGTGCCACCCGTGCATATCTGGGCCTGGGCTTACGAGCGCCCTGCCGGCCCCCTTCCTTGCGCAGGCCCCATGGCAGGTCCTGTGGAGCAAGGCCCGCCGCCGCAGCAGGCGGCCCGGGTTGTCGCCACGTGCTTCGGCATCCCCCTAGTTTCCGGTAAGGCAAGGGCTGCGGGGCCGTGCTGGCTCCAGCGAGCAACACCTAGCCTACCTCCTGCTTGTGCCACGACCGCCCAGGCCCTAACCTGCCCCCGCTCCGACACACCGCGTCCTCTGTCCGCAGCTCCGCCCATGGAGCCGCAGGCCGCCCAGCAAGAGGACCCAGTCTACGCGCTTGTCGCCGGCGCCGGCGCCGGCACGGCGGCTGTGGGCATCCCGGCAGGTGAGTGTTGGCTGGGCCGACCCGACCCGGCAGTGCTGCAATCCCGGACCCAGCAACGGCACCGCCTCGCGTCGCTCGCAGCTGGTTGGGGAATGGGTGTTGAAGGCCTGCGATGCCATGCGGCACATTCCCCGGACGACCTGTGCCTTGATCCCCCGCCGCCGCAGGCCCTATCCCGGCAGTCACCGCCACCGCCGCCGCTGCCGAGCCCATCACCTACAACATGTTCCGCCAGCACGGACCCTCCTACCAGCTCCTGGGCAAGGTGGTGCTCGAGCCGCTGCCGCCCGCCGTGCCACTGCCGCCGCCGCCGCCGCCGCCGCCGCCCGACGCCGGCGAGTGGCTCGACGTCGCGCTGCTCGACGCGGACCCGCGCGGCCGCGCCAACGCGGGCTGCCCCCAGATCGCCATCAAGGTGGCCCACGCCGCCGCCCTGGGCCCCGGCTGGCTGCACCTGCGCACGCCGGGCGTCCAGGGCTCGGGCTGGCTGCGGATGGTGGCGACGGAGCAGTGATATGTCGAGTATCCTGGCGGGTTCTATGGCCGGCGGCGCCGCCGGGGTCCTGCAGGCAGGGGCACACGCTGACCGTGTGCGTGGCCGCCACCGGCGTACGGTGCCGGTAGGCGGCGGCTGGGCTGACGGCCACTTGGCACCTATCGAGTGAGGTAGGCAGTTGTTGTGGCACGGCTGGGCTCGTGGGCTGACAGGCAGTGTGGCGAGGGGGCATGGAGTCAGTCGCCTTGGACCGCCGGAGGTGGTTGGCAGACGGCGCGGATGGCAGGGAGGCGTCGAACGCCAGAAGGCTGCTGCCTGCGGACCTTGGTGGCCTGGGGGCATCGGGTGTGACCACCCACCGACCAGGGGGCCATTGCAGGTGGGGGGCATGCGCGGATGAGCGTCTCACTGATGCAGGTGCCGCGACGGCGTGCCGTCCCGAGCGCATTGCGGGTTGGAAACTGTGGCGACGTCATAGGTGGCTGGGGCGTGTTTGCAGCGCCGTGCGCGGAGGATTGAGCCATGGACCAGGCCTTCAGGTGCCGACAAGCGGAACTGCGGGGAGCCTTCTTGTTGACCCCTGAGCAGTGCCACGGCGTCGGGCCGGCACGTGTACATATCGAATACGTCTTCACATCACCAAGTAACATGTGTGTGTCGTCCTAATGCAGCGTGCGGCAGGGTTGAGGCATAGCCGCATGGGTCAGGCGTGCGTATGTGCATTTGTGTGCTGGGAGCGGGGGCCAGGAAGCGGCCTCGCAGCTGCGGTGATGGCGAGCGAAGCCCGGCGAGGGTGGGCTGGTGCGAACGCAACGCTTGCATGTGTTTGGTTGCTGCGATCTAGAATTGTTGCATATATCAAACGTGAAAGCCGTGCGTATATGCGTGTACAGGTGTAGGAGATGTAGGAGGGACCAGTAGAGATGGCACGTGGCGCATGGTGTGTGGCGGTCGGCGCGATGGCCGCGGACGCAGGGCAACCGAAGCATCGAGCCGAGAAGGCACAGGGCCAGGCGCTGAGCCTCGCTGGCAAGGCAGCGACAGAATGCTAGGGTAACCGCGCATGTGCAGTTATGCACACGCGTGTGTGGGGGAAACAGCACATAGTCCCATGTAACATGTATTAGGGCCGCTCTGGCCTTTCACTATGTTCCTCCACAGCACGGGCTCTCGCTCGCGAGTTCTTCAGTGAAAGGGCTCTCGTTCCCATGATTGCCTTGGCCCAAGAGGGCACACTGCCTGCATTGTGCAACCGGCACAGGTCGCGGTTCAAGTTTGGGGGGCGCCGTATTGTGCCGGCGCCTGGCCTTGGGCCTCGAGCCTTGCGCCTCCTGTGCGCCGGGGCTTAAAGCGGGGCCTCAACGTCAGCGTATGAATGCACTTGCGCTCAGCAAGGCCAGGGTGGTGGCATCCTGAGGAAGTCGGGTGCCGGGTACCTGCTGTTGTGCCACGAAACAGGAAGGCTGCGGAAGAAACCTCCCCAGCTGCGCATGGGTGCATGGCTCGCCCCAAAAAGAGGCCACCCAGACCAGACGAACACCGTCGGTCATTATGCGGTTGTCGCCGGGGCTGTTTCAGGGGTCTCGGGCACACCGACCTCCGTGCCCTCACCCCACGGGCCGGACCTAGCCGCCCGAACTGCCTCAACGGCAGGACTGCACATCTCAACGCACGCCGCCGCTGCTACCGCTCTCGCTGTGTCGCGGCCGCTTGCGGCGGCCGCTACCACCCCCTCCGCCTCCGCCGCCGGCCCATCGCCGCCCCGCCCATCGCCGCCGCCAGGGCGGAAGCAGGCCGGGCGCTCAGCCCCGAGCAGCTGGAAGGAGGGGGATGGGCAGGAGCGTGCTGTTACGCTGTGTTATCACCGCGCAGTCCCGCAGCTGGTGATAGTTACCCGCCCATTCACCCGGCCGCCCATACATCCACCCATAGCCCCGCGACACTCGGCGCCAGACCCTCCGCCGGCCGCGCGAGCTGCATGTGTGTTGCGGCGGTGCACCGCGGACGGTGACAAGAGAGGGTTCCGTTTCAAGTTTACAAACAGTGCGTAAACACTTCTGCACAGAATGAGGGCAAGACAGATATGAAGGGACACTCCTCCGCACAAGGTTGTACTGCCTGGGCAACGTTCCTGCCGCTCACAGCGCCTCACCTCCTGTACACAGCGCGGTCGTCTGTAGACGAAACCGGCAGCCGAGTGCTCGAGACTGCGGAAGAAACCCAGACTTTTCCGGGGTCGCCCGTGGGTCAGGAGTGCTGAACACGACCGCATAACCCAGCGCCAAGGGTCACGCAGAGGCTTCATTGCAATTACAGTACGATGTGCAAAGATGCAGACTTGAAGGGCCTTGACGCGGACAGGACGTTCGGGCTCTAAGGCGTCTTACGAAGCTGCAACCCGCCGCACCGCAGACAAGGCGCCGCTTTGCACTAAGCTCCCTAAACTACAACAATAGCACGTCGTTGCACGAACTGGCTTGCAGGATACGCTGGATATTGCTTAGCCCCGTTTTTCACGCCGCGCAAACCTTGCTTCCCCTATTCGATACAAAGCAGCACGGTTGGTCAGCATGCTGCCTAAACGGTAATGCCAGGAGAGCCAGGTCTTGCCCCAAACGAGCCCTCCGCTACACAATTCCTCTCAGCGCACCAGAACACGCACTACGCAGTGTATCAGGCACTTCCATCTCGCCCGGCCAGCAATAGAAAAAACAGGGCGCAAGCGGGAGGAGCTCCGAGGATGGCGCAACAATACGGAGCGCGTAAGTTCTGTTGCTGTTAAGAGCATTCTGGCACTATTACACAAATTGGGACTGCTGGCCCCGGCCTTCGTGGCTCCTGCGCCGCTTGTTGTTAAACTGAAACCCTCCACCCCGCTGCCTTCCACCCTGGCAGCGGGCTCCTTCGCCGGCCGGCGCGCTATGCAGCCGCCAGGCGGCGCGTCCTCAATCAGCTTCGGCGCTTCAGATCCGGCGCCAAGCTATGGACCGCAAGGAGGCTACGGCGGTGGGGGAGGGTACTCAGCAGCGCCGCCCGGCTCAGGTTACGGGGTGAGTTAGAGCGCGGGACGGGCGGCTTGTCCCAGGTGCCTCAACGGCAAGGCGTGACTCCAAGCCAGCTGTAGCAGACAGCTGTGGCGTCATGTGTACGCTGCCTTCACATCTAGAATCAGCACCGCCTGACGCCCGTCTGTGCCGCTGTCAACTGCACACAGGGCGGCTACGGTGGCGGAGCTTACGGCGGCGGGGGGGACCTGTCCTCCCAACTCAACATTCCGCCGCCGCTGCACCGGTTACCCTCCGGCGGCCGGCGAGCCCAGTCGCAGCCGGCCTCCACGCCATCCGCGTACGGGGCGTACTCCTCGCCGTACAGCGCTGCGGGCGCCGGCGCCTACGGCAACAGCTACGCCACGCCAGGCGCGGCCGGTGGTTTCGGCGGCAACTACGCGGCAGCTGGCAGCGCGTACGGTAATGGAGCGTCGGCCGCCGGCAGTAGCTACGTCTCCCCTTACAGCAACTATGGCGCCGGGGGCAGCTCCTACGCGACACCTGGGCTGAGCTCGTATGCCAATCCGTCAAGTCCGAGCGGCGGCGCGGGGGCGTACGGCGGCAGCAGCGCGTACGGAGCCGCGGGCGGGGGCGCGTATGCAGGATTTGGAGGCGCTGGTGCTGCTGGCGGGTACGGAGGTAGCAGCGCGTACAGCGGCTACGGAGCCGGCGGCGGTGGGTACGGGGCAGGGTACGGAGGCGGCGCAGCGGCGGGTGGCTATGGGCAAGGTGGGGGATACGGGGCTGGTGGTGGCGGGTACGGAGGCGCCGGCAGCCCATCAGGAGGAGGCTACAACGGCGGCGCGCCGAGCCCCACGGGCCCCTTCATGCCCGTCAAGGGTCAGTTCTGTGGTAAGGTTGTCCTGCAGCCTCCAGGCGGCAAGACGAGCATCAACCTTTTCGGCTAGCCTAAGCCACGGTATCTTTGTGTGCGAAAGGGGGGCAGCAGCTGAGAATGTCTTGCGAAGTACTGCAGAGCTGTGACCTATTACGGCGCTTGTCTGGGCCGGTGGTTGGCCGGCAAGCTGCGCCGAGACGATCACGAGGCGCGCCAGCGTAACTTTGAGCGGATGCAGAGACTGCATATGAAATGCGGTGTTTGGTGAGGATGAGGACGAAGGCCGGCAGCAGTGCTCGGTGGGACTGCCCCGCGAGCGCACATTCGCGCTGGCTCGGTGCGCTTTGCTCAGAAACCGGCTGCTGTGGAGGCTGCTGCGACGTGCTAGCAGCAGCAGACGGTGAAACGCAGTCTAGCCCAGGCCTGGCTGCCTGAGATTGCGCGGGGCGCGTGTGTTGACTGTCGTGTCGTGCAACGGGCTTGTAGTGGCTTGTCGGTACGGCTGCGGCGCAGCTGTACGGCTGCGGCGCAGCATGGCAACAAACGTGCATACGCCTGGTTTGGCAGGCCCCTTCCTGTAGGAACCGGAGCGAAGCCTTGCAATCGCTTTTGACCCGCATGTGTGAAAGCAGGCAGGTGGGCGCGGACCCGGGGCATGTCGAGGCCCGTGCCGATTCGTGTCGTTGTAGGAGGCACGCGGAGATGTGCATCGCGTTTTGCCGACGATTAACGGGGGCTGCCGTGGGCCTGGTGGCTCGACTAAGTTCATGCCAGCCAGCCTGTCTGCTTGCGGGGACGGCACGATGCACGGCACCCAACACGTGTAAGGGTATGGCAGAGCCCTGCACAGCCTCTTCCCTGGAGTTCAGGGCAGGAGTGTAACGCTGCCAACTGATGTATGCCATGCTAATGCAAGTCAGGGCCGTGGGGGCGAAGAGGGAGCGTGTAACTGGAGCGTGGGAAGAGGAGAGGGGAGAGGGAGGGGTAGGGGAGTGTGTAATTTGGAACTGACTGACTTTGCACAGTTAAGCGCTTCATGCATACGCGGAGTATATGCACGCCGATCATTACGCTGCAACTATGGCAGCGACAACAGTCGCGTAACAAAGGCGGACAAGTCGCGACCACACGGGCCGCGCCCACACTTTGCTGCCCGAAGCATTGCCTGACAATACGACCATGAGCGCTAGTCCAGGGCGGCGACCAGCAAGCCGGCCTGGCGCGCAGGCAGGAGCATTAAGCTCGGGCAGCGGCAGTAGGCCATCCAGCCGTTCTGGTAAGGACATGTATTGCTGATAATTTGGCAGGGTGATGTGGATGCGCTTGAGAAGACACGGCGTGCAAGTTGGCATGCGAAGACATGCGGGGTGCGGCAACCGCGCAGGCGCTCCTGGACAAGCGCTGCTTGGCTCTGGTGGCGAGGAAGAAGGAGGCATGCATTCGTCGTTGCGACGGACCGGCCCAGGGCCGCTCTCAAACAAGCACCACGACGCCAGGTGAGGCCACGACGAGCGAAGTACACCTTGGCAGACGTGCATGCATAACCTCGCGTGGCCACCCGCGAGGCTGCATAACCCCGAAGCCTGCTTTGGACCCGCCCGCCCCCTTGCCCACTCACGCAACACCCCACGCGACAGGCCAAACTCCCGCGGAGCCGCGCCGTCCCAGTCCCCCTACCTGCAGGGCCACGGGGGGCGGGCCGCAGCCGCAGCCGCAGCCGGCCACAGACCCTCCAGCCGGCAGCCGCCGCAGCAGCACCACAGCCCGACCGCCATGCGGAGCCCGCAGTCCTCCAATAGCGGCAGCGGGCCCCCGGGGCCCTCCGGCATGCGCCTGTTCCAGACCTACGGCATGCCTCCCCGCGTCGCGCAAACGTCGAGCTCTGGCAACGGCCTGACGCAGCCGGTTCGCCGCTCGTTAGACCACAACGGCCAGGACCAGCACTCGGCATCGCCCAACGGCCACCACGCGCAGCCCCAGCAGCTGTCTGCGCAGCAGCACCTAGGCCCACACCAACCCAGCGCGCCACAGCAGCGCCCCTCGCCCGCCGCCGTCGCGCAACAGCAGCAGCAGCAGGCGGGGCCGCGCGCGACAACGGCCGTATCGGGGCCGCGGTCCGCACAGCGGGCGCGGCAGGAGAGCGGCACCGGTGGCGGCAGCGGCAGTGGCGCCGGCACCGGAGCCGACGGCGGCGGTGGCGCTTTCGGGGCGGCGCAGGTGGGCGGTGCGTGCACCACTGCTGCCGCGGCCTCGGACGCTAGGGCCCGTTTTCGTACGACGCATGACTCGTTTGCTGCATCGGGCAGCGCTCTGGGCCCGAGGGCCAAGGGCGCACGCAGCTGGGCGATGGCCCTCGGCCACACCACACCGTCTCAGCGCTCAAGGCGCACGCCGCGCCTCTTGAAACCCGTCCCGACCAAGCCCCGCCCTGCCCCGCGCCGCTGCCACCTGCACCAGGCACTGATACCTTCGCAGCGCACCGCCTCCCACTCGGGCGGCGCGGCGCCGGGCCTGGCGCAGACGCAGACGCAGACGCAGCTGCAGCTGCAGGCTGGCGCGCACCCATCGCAGCACTCGCACGCATTGCAGCCCACGCCGCAGGGCGTGGGTGCAAGCCCTGGCGCCGCGACCGGGGTCAGCGTCGGCCAGAGCGTCGGCTACCCCGCTCGCGGATTCGACGCGTCCATCAGCTTCGGGTGAGCTGCGCCGGGCTCCTGCAGGGCTGGGTTGGGCTCCTCTGCACGTTGCACAGAGCGCTGCGGGTCGCGTGCCAGCTCAACGCTCCAGGCAGGGCTTACACGCTTGGTCCGCCCAGCGTCCGGCCACGGCGGGGGTAACTGCGCGCATGTGCGCATGACTGGCGAGCGCCGGGAGGCCCGGGGCTGAGGCAGCAGTCCCTCGTTCTACCCCGTTGCTCCCAGCCCTGCCTTTGCTCCTAACCCTGCCTTGCATCCGAAGAATGCCGTGCATCGGAGATGCGTTGCCTTTGGCCAGGGCCAAGCGTGTCTGCGTGCGCAGAAACGGCCGGCAGGCAGACGTGTCCGGCGAGCACACGAGCACATGAGCACGTACCGCATCGTATGCAGCTTCTCCGTGCAGCGCCCGGCCACGGCGCTGCCGTACGAGTACGAGATCGAGTTGAGAACACTTGCCCTTGTGCCGTCGTACAGGTACGACGATATCCCCGAGGAAGACGAGGTGGTGGCCTCGCCAGTTCACATGGGCGGTCAGGAGGCGCGGTCTCCGTACCACGGCCTTACGCTGGACCAGTACATGTCACGGATGGTCACGACACCCGCCTCCGCAGCCGCCACCAGCGGCCTCGGCGTCAGCGCGGACGACGACGGCAGCGCGCCCGCCTCCCCCGGCAACGCCAGCACGCGCACGGAGGAGGACGACGGCACCGCGAGCGGCGGCAACACGGCCAGCGGGGCCGCCGCCGGCAGCGGGATGGCCCGGTCGTCGCCTCAGGGTTCGGGCCCGCTGACGGCGCCGCCGCCACGGCCATCGCTAGGGCACTCGGACAGCCTAGGGCGACGCAGCATGCTGTCAAGTGCCAGCGGCCGGGCGCTCGGCGGCCCTCCGACGCCGTCGGGCTCGTCCATGCCGTCAGCAACTGCCATGATGACAACCGTGACCGTTACCACCACCACCAGCATGCCTAGGCTTAACAGCGCGAGTCGCAGCGGCGGCGGCGGCGCGCTGACGATGCCATCGCCGCCGGTGTCCAGCGGCGCCGCGAGGCGCAGCAGCACGGGCCAGAGCGGCGGCCGGCTGACGCCAACGCCGTCGGGCCGCAACCTGGGCTCTGCGGCAGAGGAGCTGTTCGGCGGCGGCGGCGGCAGCGTGCCGTCGGAGCTGACGGGGCTGCTGGACGGCGGCGGTAGCGACGACGAGACGCTTAGCCCGTCAGTGCTGCTGCACTCGGCCAGCCAGGCACGGCGGATGTCGTCGCGAGGTATGGCTCCCACGCGGGGCCGGAAGAAGCGGGGATGGAGGCGGAAACGGTGCAGCAATGGTGGTGTCCATCCAGCTGTGGGAGATGCGGGCCGAGCTGGGTGGTCAAGTGTGTGATGCACTCAATCGGCGGGGCCACCGGACTGCCTGTCCGCTGACTCGTACCCTGTCCTCCCCTTCCCCGCCGCGGCCCCCGCGCCGCAGCCTCGGCCGTGGCCTTCTCCAACGCGCTGGACCTGCGGCCCGCCACCGCCGCCGTCGTCAGCAGCCCCTCGCTCACGCGCGGCGACGGCGGGGTGCGGTCCGGCATGGGCGGCGACCCGCACCACGCCATCATCAAGCAGGTGCGCCACCCTGCAGCACGTACCCGTGCTCCCTGGCTCGACCACCACCATTGACGGGTTGCGGGGGGGATGCGAGGTCAGGGCGTCCAGGCCTGCGGACCACGCGCTCTGCGCCAACACACCCTCTATCCACCCCCATGGACCATCCACCCCCCCATGGACCATCCACCCTCCAACCACCCCCATGGACCATCCACCCTCCAACCACCCCCCCGTGGACCAGGTTGACCTCGGCGGCCTCTCCGCCTCGCTCTTCACGCCCAACCAGCCCACCGTTCGCGACGGCGGCTCGCCCGCCTCCACCGCCACCTCTCTGGGGCAGGGCGGCGGGCATGACGGCCTCATGATGTCAAACCCCTCCTCCCCGGACATGGCCAACGTCGCGCTCAGCCGCGCCGAGCGCCGGGCGGCCGCTGCCGCGGCGGCGGCTGCCAGCGAGTCCGGCGGCGGCGGCCCCGCCGTGGGCATGAGCGCCAAGAGCCTGACGCTGTCTATGTCCTCGCCGAAGTCCCCCATGAACGCCTTCCCGCCGCCGTGGGGCGTGAGCGCGCGAGAGGGGCAGGCTGACGGCGGCGCGTCGGGGGCGGCGCTGCAGGCACTGGCGTCAAGGCCGCTCAGCAGCCGCGGCCGGCCGGCGGGCGCGGCGCCGGAGAGCCCGGGCGGCGCGGTGCCGGCGGGGGCGGCTGTCGGCGGCGGCCGGCCGGCGGCAGGTGCCAAGTGGGCCAAGCCCAACAAGGTCAGCGCCCGCGGCTGTCTACACGTCCCAGGAAACCTGAGGCCTCAGCAATTAGACTGCGCCTCTGCATCTTGCCGTGCGTACTATGCGTTCCACCTGCCGTGACCTGCCTCACCCAAGCCAGCCACCCACGCCCACCGCGCTCACCGCTGCCGCTCCCCCAACCTCTGCACATCCGCAGGACGGCGCCGGCCCCTCCGGCCCAGGGCCCGAGGTGCCGCTCGAGGCGCGCCTGCTGGCCGCGGAATCGCAGCACGTGGCCAGGCCGCCCACGCGGCAGGTGCAGTCCGCGCGGCCGCCCGGCGCGCGTGTTGAGCTGGAGCTGGACACCTCGGTGTGGCAGGCCACCATCGCGATGCAGCTGCAGCGGCCGCCCAGCCGCCAGAAGCCGCCGCCCGAGGCGCTGCACCTGTGGACCCCGGAGCAGCAGATGGGCTTAATGGCGGCGGGAGGGCCGCTGGCGCGCGGCGGGCACGGCAGCGGGCGGCCGCTGGGCGGGCGGCCGCAGAGCGCGGCGCCGGCCACGTACCGCAGCTCGCGGCCGGCAAGCGGGCCCAGCGTCAAGGCGCAGGGTGGGTGGCGGCAGGGCAGGTCGTTGCCAAGAGGTCATGTGGTGTGGGGCCTGGCGTGCGTGCTGGACGAGCCGCGAGCGCGGCCTGGCAGCGGGCCAGCGTCAAGACGCTGGGCCGGTGGGGTCCGGCATGGGGCGATCTGCTTAGGAGGACCTGCAGGCTGGGGAGCTGGGACAGGCATCGGCCGGCCCCCGGTCATCCCAGCTACCCCGACGACCGGCCCACGACACACGCACCTAGCGCCTCAGCCAGCCCGCGCCCTGTCCCCTGCCGCGCCGTCAGGCACTTTGCATGCCCCAACCCATCCTACCCCTATCCCCGGCCCGTGTCCCGCGCCACAGGCCCGCTGGGCGAGGACCTAGGAGGCGCCGTGGGCGCGCGCCCTCCCTCGCGCCAGAAGCCTCCGCCTCTGTCTACGCTGCTGGAGCAGGACGACGAGTTCCCGCCGCCGCCCAATGGCGGGCGGCGGCCGCGGCCCGGGGCCGACCAGCTGGACGTGGTGATGAGCTGCTCGTCGGACGAGGAGAGCGACTACGACACGTGAGGGGCTGCGGCCGCGGCGTGTACAGCTTCCCCGCTGAACTGAGCTGGGCTGGACTGGGCTGGGGTGTGGTGTCGGGATACTGGCATACTGCGGGTGTGTGGGCGCATAGGAAGGCCGCGGAAAGAAGCGTGATGTAAGCATGTGGGAGATGCATGCGGCCGAAGGGCGTACGAAGGCGGCGGCGGCTCCGGGCTATTGGACTAGTAGCGTAGGCGCCGCCCTGATCCGAGGCGGCTAGCCTCGCGCGGCGAGCTGCAAGCACGGAGTGTGCGAGCGGGCTGGAGCGAGCGCGAGAGGTTGGTGGCGCGGCCCTGTATCTGGCGCGGGGCTGCACTGGCTGGAGTACATAGTCGGAGCTTTGCCAGTCGAGTGGCCTCCTAACATAATTGGCCCGCCCAGCGGCGCGGCGGTGTGCGCCTATGTGGGGCGACAGTGGCGGAGCTTGCGGCGCGGCGGCTTGTCATGTAAGTGAGCCCAGCAAGGGCAGAGGTCAGGGGCCAGCATTGACTGCGGTGCGCTTACCAACATGACCGCTCCGGCGCTCTCGTGCTTTCGCTGCCACCGGCGCCTCCACTCGACGGCCACAGCCGCGATGGGACAGCGGCATCGTTGACAGCACGTTGTGCCGAGGCTGAGCGAGCAGCGGCCCGCCAGGCCAGGCAAGATAGCATTCGAGCAGCCCTTGCAGCGCGAGGGCGGCAATCGCGCCACATGACGCAGCCAGCCAGGGGAGACAGCCCCATTCCATATGACTTCATGTCACCGCACATTGCCCATACCAAACCCATCTTCTGCGTACATGGAGGGTAGCGGCCCTCAAGATTGCCAATTCAGTCAGCTACGTCCATACATAGTACATCCCGCCGGGCGCCAGGGCGTATGCGCCTCGGCCCCCACACATGTAAGCTGCCGCGGATGCAACCCCACGCGCGTCGTGCGCCAGTGCCCTCTCGGGCACATACAGGGTCGCGGACGCGCAGACGTCAACCGCAGTCAACCCCACCACCAAAACGTCATGCCTCTCTTGCAAGTCTCTTACCCGGGCCCGCCACCGTGGCAGTCGCCGCGACCACAGCGCGGCCGCCGCATTGCCCTTGCAAAATGCTACAGATGGAACGGCACGAGCCGCCGCTATGCAGACGCCAGCCCACAAGCTGGCGTCGGCAGGCGCCCACCGCACCGGCGCCACATCTGGAGACACCACATTCGACCGTCCAGCTGGGCGCGGGCCGCGGCGTCGGTTCTTCAATGCGGGAGGGTGCCTCCGGCTGGGGCGCGCCCCGCGTGAACGGCCCCTTACGTGGGCGGGTAGATGCGGATGATCTTTGTCTTGGTGAGCTTGCTGCGGCACTGCGGGCACTGCGGGCGGGTGCCAGAGGGCGGCGCAGGGAGGGGACGGTGGGCGCCAGGGCGGTTCGTCAGCCTCCTGGCCCCACGCCTCAGCGAGCGCCAAGAAGTTGGTGGACCATGACAGCGAGCGGCGAAGGGGTGCGAGGCAGCCGTTCTCGACCTTCCGACATCGGGCAGCGCACAGGCGCTGCGCGGCCCCAGCACGCACAAGCGGCACCGCACAAGCCCGCCCCGCCAGGCCAAGCGGCGGGCCCGCCACCTACGTTGCCGCTCTTCTGCACCCAGGACGAGATGCACTTGTAGCAGAACATGTGCCTGCGCAAAGAGTGACGTGAGGCACACCACTCGACCTTCGGGACAGCACGTGAGGATATGGCCCCGGCCTCCCGCCCACCTGCCCAGCCCCCGGGCTCGGACCGTACGACCTGGATTCAGACTGGACGAAGGCGTTGACCGGTAGCGACTGAGCCGCACGCTCGCCCGACCCTGGGCCCCACCTTCCGGCCGCGGACCCGGCCACCACCAGAGCCCCAGCCAAACGACCCCAGGCTCAACGCCACCACATGATCTGCAGCCCACTGACCCGCACGTGGTGGTGGCCATGTCTGACTCCATGGGCTCCAGGCAGATGGTGCACTTGTAGCCCTTGGGCTCGGGCGGTGGGGGAGGCGGCGGAGGCGCCGCTGCCACCGGCGGCTGCGCCCGCGGCGACGCGCCGGGCCCCAGCCGTTGCCGCTTCACGACCTTGACTTGCGTGATTTGGACCTCGTCGTCATCTTCCCGGTCATTGGTGAGGTCAACGATGTCGGGCTGTGGTGATGCGGTGTGGGGATGCGGATGCGGGGAACGTGGGTGGCCGGGCGGGACACGTGGGTCGGGTCGGTGAGGACACCAGGGGAGCGACTGTTGGGCTGAGGGGACAGCTGCGGCGTCGATGACAGCCCAGCGGTTGCCGGAAAGGTTTCGGCCCCCCCGGAAACCCAGCCACAGCTGCAGGCTGCCAAACGAGGGCCCCGTCCCCCGCACCTGTGGGAGTTGCCGCGAGGCTCGCCGCCGCCCTGAGGTGGGCTGCACCTGCACCTGTACTTGTGCCTGCTGTTGTTGCTGCTGTTGTGCCGAGGCCTTGGCCGCTGCGATGGGGACGAGCGGGAGTGCGTCACAACGTTGAGCGCCAGCGGCCTTGCCAGACCAAGCTCGCTCAATGCAAACACCAACCTGCTCTTGCGGCTCTGTTGCTTGGCCCCGCTCCAGGTTGCTGCCGGCGCGAGCGGCCACGCGACGGTCAGCAAAATGGCGTTGCAGCAGCCCAGGCCGATTGAAACGCCCAGGCGCCCCAGGTACTGCCAGCCCACCTGTCGGACTAACGCGACGTCCACCTCCACGTCGCCGCTGTTGGGCGGCATCCTTCGCTTGAATGCTAGCACTACGCGAGCTGGCTCCCAGGCCTAGTCCCGATTTACAGGGAGCACTTAGCTATGTAAATGCAGCGATGGGGTCGGGTGTGGGCAGCAAAGGTGTACGCGCAAATGACTCGCAACGTGCTGGGCAACAGAGGGGCGCGGGACACAGTGTGTCGTTGACGAGAACTGTGTGCCAAGGGCGGCTGCGAGGCATAGGGTTGCATCGGTTCAGGAACGCTTGGTCTACCGGGGCGGTGCAGGGTTTGGCCATGCCGGATGCAGCTGCCGGTTTCTTTCCCCTCGCCCCCGCCCTCGCCCCACGAAGCATGTATGTCCCGGCCATCCGCAACCCCGCGGCTCCCCATCCTAGACCAGCACGATGCCGCATGATGCTGGAATATGTTGCTCTTCCCTCATGGGCTCAGCGATGCTCTAAGTTACAGCCTGCACAACCTTCGCTTTAGTTTTCCATAACCTGGCTGCCGGCCCTGGGTCGCAAACCCCGCACGAGGCCAGCCCGCGGCCCACCGCTAACCCTGCGCCCCAGCCTCCCCAGTCAACCCCATCACCCACCCTGCAAGCGGCAGCCTTCTTCCCAAGCCGCCAACATCCAGTCCGCTCCTAGCCCTGGCCTGCGACGCCTGCACCACTACCTCCCGGCCTGCGCGGCCCACCCCGCGCCCATGCCAAAGCCGTTCGCAAGCCCCGCCCGCCTCTCGCCACAGCCTCACCGCCCCCGCCCGCATACAGCCGATGCGGGATTCAGATCCAGATCACGTGTCCATCCAGATCTCGATGGCGGTCGAGAAGGCCGCGAACGACGCGCAGCCGAAGCACATGGCCTGTGGCCCGCCTGCAGGGCACAGGGCACGAAAGCGCCCACACAGGGCGGCACGCAATGTCAGCAGCCGCAGCCGGCCCTGCCTTCCGTTGCAGCACCACCCCACCCGCAGAGCCCCCAAGCCCTGCTGCTCCATTGGTGCAGCACATCGCGAAGCGCCTGCCGCTGGCTGCTCCGGGCTCCCCGGCGCTCCCAGGGGCACGCACCGCTGTGGGCCATCATGGCGCCCGTGACGCAGCCCGCCAGTGCGGGGTTGAACTTGTCGTGCTTGGCCCGGTACTTCTCGATGACGCACTCGTTGAACGAGTACAGCGCGCCCATGAAGGCGAAGCCCTTGGCGTATGAGCTGCAGGAGGAAAAAAGCGGCGGCTTGGGCGAAAGGTGGCCGATGGAAGGTGGGACGGTGGAAGGATGGTGGAGCGGCAGGGCGGCATGGGCTGCAGCGCAGGTTGGCTGTCGGACTAAGGGCTGCGGACAGACCGACCACGTTGCCTGGCTAGAGTGCCTTGCCAGGCGCCCAAGCCCCCATGACGCCGACCGCACCCCAAGAGACATATGCTGCGGTGCGGCTGAGTGGCTGCTGCCGGCACCGCGGTGCCGTGCCCCTATGTGCACTCACACACTCTTGGATTTCATGTTTTGGAACATCTCCTTGAGCACCACGCGCGTCGTCTTCTGCACCCCCGTGTCTGGCAAGTCCATTCCCTGCGGCATGTCCCAACATGGCACGTCATGCCGTTACGTAATGCATACAGGGGCCAAGCACCGGTGGCTGATACCTTGGCGCCTGGAAGCTCCGTGGCGACGACCACTGCTAGCGGCCTCGGCGTGCCCCAGGGAAAGCCCCGTCAGCCCCCCGGCTTGCCCCCGCGGCCGGAGAGCTACCCATGTCGCTGTTTCCACGCACCCCGTGTGCATTCTCCATGGACGATGTGAAGAGGCCGAACGCAAGCCCCGCGAGGCCGCCCATGGCCCCGGACATGGCTGACTTGATAAAGCAGTTGTTCATGAATTCCTGCGCTGATAGCTGCTCCGCCGACGGCATCTCAATTGGGTCCCATTTCTTCTTTGGTTTGTCTGCGGGGGCTGCTGGCGTGCCCGAGGATGATGGTGCGGATGCGGCGTCCGGCGCTGCGCTTGCCGACGTCGACGCGCTGGCCGAGGAGGCAACGCGATCGTCGTCGCTACTTCCGGACATGCTTGACGAGTTCGGGGCTGCTCGCTGCTGAGCGGGTGTCTGATGAAGTTGCAAAGCTCAATGAGGTCCGTGCTTGTTTGCTATTAAGATTCACAAAGCGGTGCACGTATATCTTTATACAGTTACGGTAGCCATCGCGCTCTGCATGCCTGTATCGTGCCTTGCTTCCACGGCGACACCCGCGCATCGTGCAGCTCAAGCAGCAATTCTAGCGTCGCTGGTGTGACAGGGCATGCTCTTCAGCGCGGCCTTGATTGAGCACGAGCGGCGCAAACAGCGCCTACGCGACACCCAGGGTAAGGGGCCCCCACCCGGTGAGCTCCGTATCAGGCCACGCCACGGCAACCGCCCTCACAGCACAAGCCGCCCTCGCCCTCTTCTGCTCTTCAACTTCAAAGCTGCCGAGGCAGGGGCCGCGCTATCGCTCATCCCGCACCTCGCTGCGTCCATCGTTGACCTCGCCAACGCGGACGTGTCACGGGTGGGGCTGCGTGTGCAGGGGCAACAGCCGGCCGGCCGGGCACCAGGGCACCTGTCACAGGCTATGGGGACCGGCCACAGCGCCCCCAGCCACGGCCTGTCAACAGCCCTCGCAACCAGCCTCACCGCCCCTCCGCACCCGCCTGCGCGCCGCCGCAGATCTACGACCTCCAGCTCCAGGTTCGGTGCGAGGGAGGGCGGGTTGCAGCTCAGCAGGCACACTTGGCTTTCCAGCCGGTAGTATCCTGTTGCACCCTCCATGCCCTTCCTCATCACACTTCTCACACCGCACGCGCTAGCGGGCCGGGGCTGGGTAGCCCAGGGCGCCGCCAGCAGGGGTTCATGAGACACGGGGCGCGCGTCGCCTTACCCACCGCCCGGCCCCAGACCGTCGCGCCGCCGCCCCATCGGGTCCTGACTTGCGCTGCAAACAATCCCTGTTAAACGCCTGCCACCGCAGATCGAGACTGAGTGCCGCGGCGTGCGTGCTGAGGTGGCGGAGCTGGACCGCAACCTGACCGACGTGTCGGCGGCGGTACGGCATTTGAGCGGCGCGCTAAAGGAGCTGGGCGACTTTGAGAACTACGGTGAGGTTGCCGCTGTTGTGACGCGGTCTGACACAAGTTCGCCAGCCGAGCGCAGCCTCTGGATGGTACGGCAGCCGGCGGCGTAATGGAAGCCAGCGCCGCAACCCTGCCGGCGTGCCGCTGCCTCACTTGCTGCCTGGCGCCGCCCTGGCCGTGCAGTGGCGGTACTGGAGGAGCGGGTGGACCGGGTGGCGGCCGCACTGCTGGGCTCGCATCCGGCGCCGGGGCCGGGGCCGGCGGAGCAGGAGGCGCCGGCGGCCGGCGGGCGGGCCCAGGCGCAGGCGGGGCCCGAGCAGGCGCAGCTGCAGCTGTCCTGAGCTTGGCAAGGAGGCGCAGAGTCGCCGTGTGCGGTGCAGCAAGCGCCGGGCCGCGAGGCGGGGGGCGAAGCTGAGGCTCGGCGCCGTGCGCGGGCTGCAGGCCGGCATGGCTTTGGATGGCGCTGCGCTGGAGCGCATCGCCGGGGCCATCCAGGTGGGGGGGAGTGTCCCAGGATCAGCTGGCCGTCAGCTACTCAGCGCGCCGCAGCTGACCCAGCCGGGTGTCTCCCGGAATCAGCTGGTCGTCGGCGTGCCCCAGGACCAGCTGGTCGTCAGCTTCCTCAGCATGCTGCAGCTGGCCAGGCCCGCAGTCACAGCGAGCTGGTCGTCGGCGTCCGCCCGTCCTCTCCATTCCTGCCCTCCTCCTCCTGTGGCAGCTAGCCTGGCCTGCGCGTCCCGATGCCGGGGCCCGTGCCGCGGTTCTGATGCCGCGGTTGCTCCCACAGTTTCCCTAGTGGCCTACGCCTCCGTGCTGACATGCATGACGCCCCTCGCTCCTGCACACTGTGCCGTAACCGCAGGCCCAGGCCCGGCGAAACCCTGCCGTACGGCGCGCTGGCGCCCGGCTGTTGTACGACATGACGGCCGTACTGTGCGGCCTGCGGCCCGCCTTCCTGCTCGACTATGCACCCGTGCCCGAGCCGGCGCTGATGGCGGTGGCGCGGGAGGCGGCTACGGTGGCTGGCGTGCCGGGTGCGGGGGGGGGGGCGCCCGGGCGGCGGGAACAGAGCTCGCGTGGGAGCGCCAGGGCAGGGCCGTACGCGGGTGCCTGGGTCGGGAGGGCCAGTGCCTAGGTCCGTCGGAGCCGCCCGCGCCGGGCACCCACGCGTGCCGCGGCCCTGTGTCTTCCCCGGGTGTGGCCCCGCAGTCGTGGTGCTGAGCTTGGACGGCTGCTTCATGGCGGGGCGAGCTGACACGCTGGCGGCCCATGTGGCGGCACTGGTGCAGCAGCCGCCGGCGGGTGCCGGACCGGAGGCCGCCGGACCGGAGGCGGCAGCGGCAGCGGCGGGAGGCCCAGCTCCAGAGGCTGCAGACGGGGGCGGTGGCGCGGGGCCCGCGGTGGTGCTGGTGGCGTTCAGGAGCAGCGACGGGGGGAGTGCGGCAGCGCCCGTGCTGATGTCGCCTGCAGAAGGACAGGTGAGACCTGCCATACTGAGGGTCATGGCAGCCAGCAACAACTGCGTTTGCGGGAATGCATGCGGCAACAGGCGGGCCTGGCGCCTGCAGGGTTACGGGTTCCGGCTGCCTCTGCAGGTAAAGGCGCAGCCCTGGCAACGCTCTCCCGGACCTTGCCGAACCCCTCCCCTTGCCTCCTCCACCGCCGCCCGCCGCCGCCAGGCCACGATGCCCCGCCTCGCGCCGCTGCTGGCGGCGCTCCACTCCGCCGCCACCTCGGCCACCTCCGCGCCGCCGGGCGCGGTCCGGCTCGACCTGGGCTCCCTTCGCGGCCTGCCGCTGCAGCCCACGCTGCAGGGGCTGCTGCTGGGATACCCCCTGGTGTACGACATCGGCAGCCGCCGGGAAGCTGACGTGGCCTCGCGCTGCCTGACCGCCGACGGCCTGGTGCTGACCCGGGCGCAGGTCCCCGCCGCCGAGGGCGGGCCGCTGGCGGCGCAGCTGGTGGCGCTGGTCGCGGGCGCGGAGGATGCCGGGGCTGGTGGTGGCGGGGGTGCGAGAGGGAAGCGCAAGGCCGCGGCTGCGGCGGCGGTGCAGCTGCCGGAGCGGGACCTGACGTCGCTATGTGCGTTCTCGGTGCCGAGGGGGCTGGCGGCCGCGCCGGAGCTGGCGGCGGCGGTGCGCGGCTGGCGGGGGCGGCTGGCGGCGGCGCTGGCGGTGTGCGGCGGGAGCTTGGGGCCGTACGGAGGAGCGGGCGGGGGCGGGGCCGGGGGCGCGCTGTGGGGGTGCGGCTGCGTGGCGAGGGAGGAGGTGCTGACCCCGTGTGTGGTGCTGTGAGGCGACGCCGGGGAGGACGCGGGGCAGAGAGAGCGCACACAACTGCAACCGTTGTGTCTGCAAGCGTCAGGCCTCAGCAGTTGTAACGACATGGCATCAGGCCCGGTGCCGCCGGCCCACAACAGCCCAATCGTGGGTGCGGACCCCCGTAAACCAGCGGGCCAGCCGGCCACGTACAGTACGGGGCCCTGGCGGCTGCCGGAGGCAAGTCATGCCAGCGTCAACAACTGCAACCGTACTGCGTGTCTGGTGCGCTGGAGCCCTGCACAGCTGGATCACCGAAGCCCCTCCGTTGGGTGAGGGCGCCACCACTTGCAGCAAGCCAAGCCAAGCCAGCACGACCCGCTGCCGCCCTCGCATCGCGGCACCGCAGTGAAGAAGAGGCATAGCGCCAGCCTGACACGCACCTTACCGCCGCCCAGCCGCCCTCGCACCGCGCAAAACTCATCCTGCCTGCTGCCCCTATCCTAGCTGTACACATGTCACACCCCTGCCAAGCGCCTGCAGCACTGCGCCCAGCGCCCGCTCCCCACCCTCCTGCCTACCCCCAACCCATTCCCCAACCGTCATCACCCTTCGCCACTTCTGTCCTGTACCATCACCCTGCACCCTCCGCCATCGCTCTACGCCCTCCACCACCACCCTGCGCCCTCCGCCGTCACCCTACGCCCTCCGCCGGGCCAGCATGATGCCGTCGGCCATGGGCACCAAGCTGGCGCTGACCCGCGGGTCGGCAAACACCTTGGCGTTGAGCGCCCGCAGCGCCGCCGTGGACTCGTCGGTGGCCTGCACACCGGCAGGCGGGCGGGCAGGTTGTGGCCACGCTTGTGACTAAAGGCGTGCCGCGGGTTGGGGTGCGGCTGCTAAGCAGGCATGCGGCGGCTGATCAGCCGTGATGCCCCCACGCCTCGCCGCAATCTCCGCACCCCACGTGGGCCCGAAGCCCAGCCCTTCCTCCCCGCACCCTTTCCCTTATCCCACCTGTGGGTCCGCCACCTGTCCGAACCACAGGCAGTTGTCGATGGCGATGAGGCCGCCCGGCCGCACCAGCTGCAGCAGCAGCTCGTAGTATACGTCGTAGTTGGGCTTGTCCGCATCTGGAGGTGGCGAGGGGTTGGTGCTGCCGTGAAGTGGGTCAGGGGGAGGCCGGGCCAGAGGAAAGGAGGCAGCGAGGCACGGACGCAGCTAGCATGTATGCGGGTGTGCGGCAGAAGCGCGCCACGTCATTAGCGGCGGCGCCCGGGCCAGGGCCTTCCCTGCGCCCTGCTGCTATCAAGCCAAGGACAGTTGCCTGTGCACGCGCTACTGCACAAGCGACCTACCAATGAAGGCCATGTCGAACGAGCCGGGCCCCTCCTTGGCCAGCAGCTCCTTGAGCGAGTCCGCCGCCGGCCCGATGATGCTGCGCACGCGGCCCGCCACGCCCGCCTCCTGCCAGTACTTGGCCGCCACCGCCACCGGCCCCGCGTCCACGTCCAGAGTCACCAGCTGGCCGTCGGCCGGCAGCGCCTGGGGGCGGGCAGGGAGGAGGGCGGGGGGCAGCGTGTGGCGGAGTGACGACGGAGGCTTGAGTGTGGGACGGAGCGCAGTGAGGGGTGCTGGCTGCGGCATGGGGCTGCGGCATGACTGCAGGCGGCGAGCTTGAGCAGGTTGGCGCCGGCGGGAAGCGCCTGGGTGGCAGGGTGTGGGGAGCAGCAGGCACGGGACGGCGGTGCTGCAGGCTCGGCCGTTGTGCGGGGAGGCGGGCATGGCTGGCGGTGCCGAGGGTGGGTGGGACCTGGCGGTGAGCAGCGTCAGCTGCGGCGAAAGGGAGCGGATGCGCAACTGGCGGGCCCCACAGCACAGCCCCAAGCACAGCCCTCCGGGGCCGCACCCACCGCAGGCGAAAGGCGCCAGAAGCCACAGCGCAGTCCCATTCCGCTCTGCCGCCTCCCTTGCCCCCGGCCCCCGGCCCCCGGCCCCCGGCCCGAGCAATGGAGGCGGGGCGGGCACCCCAATCTCAAAACCAACGCCTTCTGCCAGGGACCCTGGACCCTGCCCCGCCATGGCGATGGCTGTGGTACAGCATCCGGAGGAGGCGCCTAGCAAGTCCCAGTCTGGCGAGGCGTCGTCAGGGACTCGCTTTACGTAGCGGTGCGTACGCTACCGCAACGTCATCATGCAGTACCGCAGTGTCGATACCACCCACCATGGCCATGGCCACGGAGGAGTAGCCGGTGAAGGTGCCCACCTCCACCACCCGCCGAGCGCCTGTCAGCTCCACCATGAGGCCCAGGAACGAGCCCTGAGATGGGGCGGCGAGGGGAGTGCCGCGGGAGCAACAAACTAGTTTGCGATCCCTAGGCATCAGCCGGGAATGGGGCGGGGCGGGGTTGGGCGGTTGCAGGCGCACTTCGGTCAACTCCACCCCATCATGCCCAGGATAGAGCCGTGGGGGCCGAAGGCGTGTGGAAAGGGTGAGCCGAGCGGGAGGACGCGGCGGGGACGGGCGCTGCGCAGCGGCAGGGCAAGCTGCTGGGCCGAGCCCGCTGGCACGATATTGGCAAAATCAGCGTGCGACTTGACTCTTAGACGCCGGGGCTGCAAGAGCCCCGCGCTTGCGGCCCCGCGCGGTCCCCACCTGCTCCGGTGGGATCTGCATCAGCGACATGGGCATGGTGGACGTCTCCTCGCGCAGGCGGCAGAGCACCTGCGGCCGGAGCATGCAAGGTGTAGGGTGTAGCGATTTAGGGTGCGGCGTTGGGGGAGAGGCGGCAGGCGCGCAGGTGGGGGAGCGCGAGTTGCGGTGGGCGGGAGATGGCAGGTGTGCAGCAAGGGCTGGTGTGGACATGCCGCGCAACGGCAGCTGGAGCCTACACGTGTTCCGCGTTCGATTAGCACCTCGGGCTCGCGGTTGTGAGCGACCATGTAGTCATGCAGCTGCGAGGGCAGCCCCAGTCCCTTGGTCTTTGCGGCTGTCGCAGCCGCGCCGGCTTGCGCGGACATGGCGACACACTGACGAGTTGCCGAGTGCGAGGGCCGTTGCGGCGTTGGCCAGGCGTTGCTGCCGGAGCTGTTGCTGCGTAGGGCGAGCACCGGGTGGGCGGCCTTATGCAGGGGATACCTGGGATGCCCGGACGATGGGTAAGGGATGACAAGCTGTGCTAGTGATGACACGCGTCTGCGACCGCTCAGCTTGTGGTAAGTCACGTTGATATATGCTTACATGAACGCGCGGCAGGGCCTCGTCAGCTGCATAGCGACGATCAAGCTTCGGCTCAACGTGTCTGCACAGTGCTCGTGTGGGGAGACGGGAGTTTGTTTGTGTGTGCGCGCGCAGGGCCTGGCTGTGTGGGGGCTAACTTATGCCAGCGTGCCACTTGCACACAATTCGCCGCTTACATTACCGCTCCAGGCTATCCCCCAACTAGTGCGCCCCTATTTGGAAACCCTGCCCTTTGTCATGCCTGCCTCCCTGTGTTTCCAGGTATGTCGCTGTACGGCGCATTGAAGTCAATGCACAGGCAAGCCTACGCACAATGCTTTCCACAACTCTACCAAGCAAAATCTTTTCAATCAACGCAGCTGTGGTTGCTGGCGTTCTGAACCACGGCGCGGTAGACATCTGAACATCTCTTTTTGTTCGCGAGTCGCTGTTCTGCCAGTACAGAGTGCCTGCGAAGCACAACATAGTACACACTTCGTGGCTTCAACGTTGTTCTTGAATGAAGCGGAAGCACTCGGGCATCGGCGCACTTGGGCTCGGTGGCTACGCGAGCGACGAGGATGAAGAAGGCAGCCAGGGCGGCGATGAGGGGCGCGAGGAGGACCATGGTCACGAGCCAGGCGAGTCCTCGTGTGGGCCCATACACGCTGGGCCCGTCACCGACTTCGCCCCCTCCGCTTTCCCCTTGTTCCTCGCCCTGTTGCGCAGGGATACTGCTGCCAAATTACCGCAGCCGCGAATCTATAGACCTGGACAACGAGGATGGCCTCAGTGCTGAGGCCCTGGCGCAGCAACAACAGGAGCTGCGGCGGCCATCCCCGGCGACGGCGCAAGGGTCCGGAGCAGATGGTGGCGGCGACGACGGTACGCCCCTCGCTGCACGGGCCGGGGCCCGACTGCGGCGGCCCGCGCTCCATTGACGGCACACCATAAACTCCTGCCTGTCTGCCGGCCCCCGGCCGCCCTGCCCGCAGCGCGGAGGGACGGCACGCCAGGCGCGGGGACGACGGGCGGCCCCTCGGACCCGCTCAGCCGCCTGCCTCCTGATCTGCGCGACCCGCTGCCCACCTCCTGCTCCGAGCAGCTCCAGGTGCGCGTGGCACCACGTGCCTGCCTCCGTCCGCCGTGATGAGCTTCATGCACACGCATGGCGTGCCGCGCGGGGCATGTACGCGTGTTACTGAAGCTTCTGAACGGTCAACAAACGCACACACGACACGTGCCGTGATACAATCCAGAGTTGGCCGCACATGGCCGTGTCTTGCTCGGGCGGCCATCCGCCAGTCGGGGTCAACCCTACGGCCGAGCCCTAAGGCGGAGACGCACGCCAGCGGCCCTGGCTGCCATGGCCGGACGTGGCGGCGGCGCTCGCGCCCTGGCGCCCCGGGCGCGCTCGGGCTCCCACCAGCTGCGTCGATGACTTGTGCCGCTGGCCTTCGCGCCGGCGTGGGGCCGGGATTCCTAGCTACAGTCGCTGCATGTGGATCCCACGCGGGGCTGCGACGCCTCGCGTCTGTACGCTGGCGTCGGCCCCCGGAAGCCCGCCTCAAGAGCCGTGCGCAAGGATGCCGTGCGCGGCAGCACGCGGCTCGGTTCGGCGCCAACCCAGCCTGCCCAGAGGCCCCCTCCTTGCGCGGCCCAGCCTGTGCCGGTGCCATACCGCATTGCGTCAGCCGCTGCCGCCCGCACCCTTACCCCCGCCCCGCCGCCTGACGCCACTCCCCCCCGGGAAGCCGAGCACCACCCGCCGCACGCTCGGTTGCTCCTTGCTGCACCCCTCTCGCTACCTGGCAGACCCAGCTTGCAAACAAGTGTCGTAGCCCCTTGGCGCACCCCCACCCAACCTTTCCCCCCGCCGCAGGCCAAGTTCGCGGGCTACCTGCAGTCGCTGCGGACCAAGGGCATCTCCCTCACCGACCAGGTAAAGGCCGCGCACCCACCCACTCTCGCTGCAGCGACCCGCAGCCACGCTAGCCACCTCACCGCTCACCTCCGCAATCACCGCCAACCGCCGCAGGTGACTCAGCGGCGGCAGTTCAAAAACCCCGACTTCCTGGCCAAGCTGGTGGACCACTTCAACGTCAGCGAGCACGGCAGCGCCTTCCCAACCGACGTGTTCGCGCCCGACTCGCTGCCGGCCGAGGACAGCATTGGTGGGTGCAGTCGCGCGCTCGACGTTGAGGGGTAGCTGCGTGCCGTAGCTAGGCTGCCCGCATGGGCTCGGCTGACGGGGCGGCAGGCTTGTTGGGAATGTTCCGCCGGATTCGCTGCGACCTGGCACCATTACGCTTGGGCGCGGGCGGGGGGAATCCGCAGTGGGGTTGTGGCCGCTCGGCCGGGTGGACTAGGCGTGGTTGGATTGGCTCCACTACCTAGCGCGCCTGTCAACCCCTGCGTCCGTCCCGCGCGCCCGCCCCTGTCCCCCGCGCGCCCGCCCCTGTTTCCCGCGGGCCCGCTCTGCGAAACCCACCATCCCAGACCCAGACCCCACACGCCTCGCCTCCCGCTCCCGCAGACCAGCTGCTGCGCGCGCTGGAGCGGGAGCAGGAGCGGCGCGCGCGGCTGCGGGAGCAGCAGACCGCCGCCGGCACCGCCCGCATCGACTTCGCCAAGGGCGCTGGGCCGCTGGGCCACATCCCCGCATCCAACAGCGCCGGCAACCTGGCCATGGTCCAGGTGGGGCGGGGCTTGCATGGATTCAAGTCACGATATCGGTAATGCATGTGCGCGCTGGTACTGTGCCTTACAAGAGTGGGGTGCCCTGCAACCTGGCCATGGCCCAGGTGGGGCCGGGCGTTGGGGACTGAGCTGTGGACATGCCATGCGCTGTGCTAGCACGGCCCAAGTGTGACGGACGCCCCGCGCAACGTGCTGACAAGATTACCGGCCCTCTGCAACCCGGCCCATACGTGGGCGGCGGCGCAGGCGGCCCAGGCGGCGCAGGCGGCGGTGGCGCGCGTGCTCGGCGCCAAGCGGTAATGCCCGAAGGTGTGACGGCATGTGCCGTGCCACACGACATGCGGACATGCGGCTTGCGGCGCTGGAGACGTGCGTGTCGTGTGGACATGCGGCTTGGGCACAGGCGGCGCTGGGGCTCGCACTCGGGGCGCTGGTGAAAATGGGCTGGGGCATGGGGGTGGTGCCGGCACGGGACGAGCAGGCTGTCAGCGTATGCGCGGCGGGGGCATAGGCGATGCGCGCGGAGCGGCAAGGGCGGGCGGTCGGAGGGGGGCTGCGGATTGATTGGCGACGGCTGGGATGTCCTCTGGGCGCAGTGCCATCATACGACAGCGATATCGGTGTGGGACCTGAGCCACCCTTTGCGCACCGGCACTACCGTACCGGTTCATCGTAGCGCTTCGATGCGTGAGGTGGAGTGAGCTGGAGTGCCGCTCTCGGTTGCTTCGGGCGGCCGGCAGGCTGGAGCGTGTGCCTGGGGAGTCACGCCGGGCCGGGGCACGCTGCGGGAGCTGGGCTCCCTGGTAACCAAGCTTGCATTCTCTGGGCCTTGAATGATCGACATTGCAGTGTTACAGGTGTGGCAGGGCTGGGACCTCCTGCTCGAGACGCAGCAAGACAGCAGGCCTGGCGTGAGGCCCTCGCCCAGCCCGTCCAGGCGCGCCCACGCTTGCGTCACTGCGTCAATAACCGGCTGGCTCTCCATCCTAGCCTTCACACAGGCACTAGAAGTGTCACATGCAGTCCTGGCCTAGCTGCCGGTGGGCGGAGCCCACACGGCGACAAGTCCAACCGCCCTACACCTGCTTGCTGGTGGCGTCTCCCTCTGTGTAGGACGGAAGACCCCTCCGTGGCGTGCCACGGTCAACGATCAACGGCTCAGGCTGCGCCCACTCGTCAGGTCTCCTTCGCTCCGCACGGTCAGCCAGCGCCGCCGTAACGGCGCCGCAGCGGCCCACACGCCCACCTGCTCCCGTGCCCATACGGCCGTGTGGGGGCGGGGGCGCCTCCGCCGCGCCACCACCGCCGCAGCCATCCACTGGGCACCTGGGACAGCCCAGCTCCACCCGCTGCAGCGCCGGCAGCGGGGCCCGGCTGATGACTGCGGCGACGAGCATGTCGCCAGCGGGCCAGGAGCAGCCCAGTCGGCGCAGGGCGGCAGCGTGGACAGGTCCCCGGTGACGGCCGCGGTATGGTAGGGGCGTAGGGCCCGATGGTTGGGTCCTGCATGTGGTTAGGACAGCTGGAGCAGGGGAAGGAAGGGCCCTGCTGGGCCCTCACAAGCCGTGACGAGCCAGGTTGGCTGGCGAGCTTGCTTTCTTGCGCCGGCCTTGTCGTTCTGGGCCGTTCGCTGCTAGCCGCGACGCCAAGCACGGCCCAGTTTGCGGGTTGACCATGGCAGGGCGTCGAGCGCAAGCAACAATAGGCTCCTGGCAATAGACAGCGACGCGGCCAACAAGTGGGCGTCTCAAGTCCACATGGCGCTGGGCGAATGTGACAATCAGATAACGCGCAGCGGGCGGCGCCACCCCGTAGCAACCCGCCACAAAGCTCGCATGCCGCCGCCATGATGCCTTACACGTGAACAACCCCCACGATCGAGGCGCCAAGTTCCAAGTCCGAATCACAAGTTCCGGATCGAGTCCAACATCCGGCACTCAGCCACAACCTAGCTAGACAAATGACAGCACCCGGTGCGGTGCCAAGTTGAGTGTCGCCCCTCGCCGTCCCAACACACGGCCAGGCAGGCCGCAGCGCCGCCAATGTCTGCGCCCACCAAGCCCAACGCGCCCTGCTGCAGCCGCCCCGCAGACCACATGCACCCAAGGCGGCTGCTGCCCGAGGCCTGCACGCCCATCCCACAGACTTCTAGCTGGAGTAACTGCCGTGACAGGCCCAGGCTATTGGCCACGGAGCTACTGAAGCCACTAGCCCAGGCTTCCTCAGCCCGCACTTCCCCCGCTGCCCACGCCCAAGCCCGAGCCCAGCGCCAACCCTCAGCTGCTCCCACCCCGGGACGACGCCAACACTGAGCTGTGCGCTGGTGTGTCCCTTCCATCGCGCCGGCAAACCCTGCCGCAGCGAGCGCAAGCCCCTGCCCCCATCCCTGGCCAGCGCCTGCCCCATCGCGCTGCCGCTACCGCTTTTTTACGGCCCGCGGCTTCTTGGCGGCTGCCGCTTCCGCGGCCGGCTTCTGTGCCGCCGCCGCCTGTTGCTGGCGCGCCGGCTGCGCCGCCGCGGCGGCGGCCGCCGCCGGCTGCCCACGCTGCGCCGCCGACGCGACGGATGCGGCCGCCGATTGCCGCCGCTGCTGCGGCGGCGGTGGCTTCTTGGCCTGGCCTTTCCGCCCGCGAAACAGTCGCCTCGCCACTAGGAGGGCGGCCTTGAAGGACAGCACGCCCAGAAGCAGCCCTGCGCTGGCGTTGGTAAGGGCGCCGATGGCCACCTGCTGCGTCGGCCGCAGCTGGCGCCGCAGTTCATCTATGTGCGCCGCCCGCGCCTGGATGGCTTTCCGTTGCTCCTCCTCCCGCTGCCTCAGCATCGCCTCCTGCGCCGCTGCGTGCAGCTCGGCAATCAGGTCCACGCTGCCGGCAGCCTCGATGGCCTCCAGCAGTGCCTGCTCCTGCAGCGCCTCCTGCAGCCGCGGCTTCTGCAGCATCAGCTTCCGCACCGCGACGTCCTCATTGTCCTCGTCAGAGGCACCGATCGCCACGGTGCGCAGCTGCCGTCGGTACCAGTCGAACGAGGCGTCCTCCACCTCGCTGGACAGCTGCTCATCGTTCACTATCTTGCCCTCCTCGTATCGCTTGCGCACACGATCGAATTCTCGTGGGATGACCTCATTGAGCTCGCGGTCGAAGCGCTCGATATCCTCGGCCGTCGGCGGATGCAGTAATTGTTTGCCCTCCCCAATGAGCCTATGGGTGCCCCGGATGGCCGTATCAATGGTTCGCGGTATGAGCCATGTAAGACTCGGCTCAGGCAGCTCAATGCCCAGGAACGGAACGTGAACCATTTCCGCAAGCAGTTCTGGGTTTCAGACCGTCAGGCTAGAAAACGTGCATGATATTGGATGGATTTGTTTATGCACGCAGCGGCGTGGTATGACGTCTGCGACCGTGCCAATGCCCTGAGCGCCCGCGCACTGCATTGCTCCTCTTAGGGCGCCCCTGGCTGCCTGCAGTTGGTGAGTTGAGCACTTCACGCCTTAATAATCTGCGCTGTTGCCCTAGCATTGCAGGGTGTGTGTCTAGGGGGGGGAGAAGAAGTCGGGGGGTTCGGGGGGTTTGGGCCCCAGCCTGTACGGCGCCACGCCTTGGGAATGCACAAAACAAGCCGCAACCCCACCGCAACATACTTTTAGCTGCCCAGCTTGCACGCACACAGCGAGCGGTTGCCAGCAACTCTGCTGCTTCGCACAAGCAGATCTTCAGTCAATCAGCCTCGCGGACCGGCTTAGCCGACGCGCGAGAATGAGTGGCGTGCAACGGGTTGATGACCCGACGCTCCCAGCGCCGTGGCAGGCGCTGTATGACCCTACCAGCCGCCTCAAGGTGCGCGCACTGAGCGCCAATCACAAATCTCGTTGCAACGCTCCCAGCTCTAACAAGACCTCCCCTGTTGCTGCGGACTTCCTCGGTTTCATTTTTACCGCAGTACTACTGGAACCCCACGACAAATGGTGAGGTGTTCCACAAGGCGCGAACGAACAATCCAGTGGCCTCAAGGCTCCGCTCGTGACGGCGAATATTGTACCCCGCGGCTCGCTGATTGTGCTCGTGTCCCTCTGCAGTGACCACCTACGACCGCCCCTCCGGCGGCGGGTCAAGCGCATCTGCGCCGGCCGCGAATGGCGACTACTACAGCCGCGACCGCCGGGTGAGCTTGCTTCGGCGCAATGTGGTCAGCAGTATTTAGCAGCTCCTGCGCCCTGGGTGCGCTTCGAGGGTCCGCGGCTCATGTGCTTCTCCCGCGTCCGCTCGGTTTCCTCGGGCCAGGATGACTACTCCTCGGGTGCCAACGGCAGCGCCGCCAACGGCGGCGGCTACACATCAACATCTTATCAGAAGACTGGCCACACTGGCGCGCCCGTGTCGACTGACGGCTTTGTGACGACCGCGGAGTATCGCCGGGAACACGGCATTATCGTGCAGGGCGATACCGTCCCCGAACCTCTGCAGACGTTCGAGTCTGTCGGCTTCCCCGCTGATATTCTTGACGAGGTACGCTGCGGCCCCAGCATGGTGGTCGCGGCCCCCAGGACGGGGCGCCGCAGCGCTGCGATTTGCAGACGCCATGCGCCTGCCGTGCGGTGAACCCCGCGCGCCCCCTTCTTCACAACTCGATGACGCGTCTGCATTGCCGTGGAGGCTGACGCACTTCGAGGTCGCAGCTCAGGGCTGCACGGCTTCGACAGCTACCGCAGCGTTATGATCCAGCCTTGCCAGAAGCAGCTTCAGGCCTGCACCTCGTGACGGCCTCCCACAGCTCCCGTGTGCGCCGGCCTCCTGGGCTGCCTCTCATCCCCTCCGCTGGCCCTCAAGCCGGCCCAGTCCCAACGCCGCAAGCGCCTCGGCAGGATGCCTGCAGCTAGCCTCTTGCATCAACTGCCAGCGTGGCGGTTGCTGCGGCTGCTGCGTCGGGCCCCACACCTTCGTACGGGCTCGGCGTCCTGACAACGCCATTCCTGCGACCTCTCTGGCGCGGCAAGCGCCGCGGGGGCAGGCCTCGCGGCACGCTCCTCGGGGCAGGCCTTCAGCGGTCTGCAGCCCCCGCAGCACCCGCGGCCCTGAGCTGCAGGGTCCGTGACAGTCGCGCACGAAGGGGCGCGGAAGGCAACGTGGCAAGGGGCACTTGTGTCCCCGCCACCGCGCTACACCGTGAACGGAGGGCAGAAGTACCGAACCCTGGCCTTGCCAAGCCGAGCCGCACGGGGCGAGGCGGGGCAGGCCGGGGGGAGGTGCTCTCGGCTCGCCGGCCTCGAGTGCTGCGCTGTCAGGCGAGTGACCGCAGTTGCGGCGCTGGACGGGGCCGGGACCGGGGCCCACGTCCGAAGCTGCCGCGGCGCGTCTGGGGCGGTGTTGCGGAACAGCAGCCATGCCTTTGGGAGCGCAGCCTCCGGAACGCTTCTCAGCCGGCGGGCAGGGCGGGACCAGCGCTGCGCTTGCGGCTCGGAGGCGCGGCAGCAGCCGGCGTGGCAGTTCTAGCGCAGCGGACGCTCCCGCAGTCAGCCCACTTCGCAGCGCGCAGCCCGCAGCACCCCGCCGTCGTCCCGTCGCACACTTATTCGCTTCGTCCGATTCGCTCGCGTTCTTGCCCCTCCCTTGACTTCGTCCCGCGCCTGGTGTTCCCTTGTGAGCCTGCTTTCCGTGCTAACCGGTATGCCTGCCTGCCGCCTCCTCGTCATGCTATAGATTCGCCGCGCGGGCTTCAAGTCGCCGACGCCTATCCAGGCCCAGGCGTGGCCCATCGCTCTGTCGGGCCGCGACCTCGTCGCCATTGCCAAGACGGGCTCCGGCAAGACCTGCGGCTTCCTTCTGCCAGGCATGCTGCACATTCAGGTACGTCCCTACGCTCGCACATCATCATTGGACGTCCCGTTGTTTTTCTGCGCAGTGGCCATTTGCGGCAGCCTAGCTGTGTTGCTCTTTGACGCCAGTCCTCCTGCCTTGTCCCCAACAGGCTACCCGCAAGGACGCCCGCGTGGGTCCGACCATGCTCTGCCTGGCGCCTACGCGCGAGCTGGCGGTCCAGATCAAGACCGAGGCCGACAAGTTCGGCCGCTCGTCCGGGATCAAGAACACGTGCGTGTACGGCGGCGCGCCCAAGGGCCCGCAGCTGCGCGACCTGCAGTACGGCGTCCAGATCGTGATTGCCACGCCCGGCCGCCTGAACGACTTCCTGGAGGCCGGCCAAGTGCGGTTGCAGCAGGTGCGTGTCGTGGGACGCTGTGGGTCGGGCATCTTTGTGCAGCGAAACTTGCCGGTGGTCTAGTGGATGCTATGTGCTGCGATACGTTTGTGGCTCTCTTGAAGACACAGCGGTTGAGACGTCCGGCGCCTCTGCCGAGCTTGCGCATGCGGGTGTAGGCATGTGATGCGACGGTGCCTGACTCTTGCTCTATATTGCTGATACAGGTCTCGTACCTGGTGCTGGACGAGGCCGACCGCATGCTGGACATGGGCTTCGAGCCCCAGATCCAGCGCATCGTGCGCACACTGCCGCGCCAGCGCCAGGTGAGGCCCGCATAAGCCGCTCCAGCTCCCACAGCAGGTCATCGAACGCCAAGTGCCTAGCGGCTCCGTTCGAACCTGCAATGGTCTTGCGGCAGCCGTGGCCGTGTGCTTTCTCGGAAAGCCTGAGTGCTGCATCCTCAACTGGACATCGGCCTCGTTTCCGTCCAGCACTCCATGGCGTACACCTTACCAGCCCGGCGCTGCCCCTGGCCCACCCCCGCGCCGTGCAGACGCTTTTCTTCTCGGCCACGTGGCCGCGCGAGGTCAAGTCTATTGCATCGCAGTTTGTGGTCAACCAGACTGTCCACTGCTTCATCGGCGGCGTGGAGGAGAAGCTGGTGGCAAACAAGAGCATCACGCAGCACGTCAGCGTGGTGGGCGGCCTGCAGGAGAAGTTCAGCGAGCTGGCCCGCATCATCAGGTGCGCGGGGTCCCTGCAAAGACCGCCATTGCGGCTGCCCTCTTCTGGCTGCCCGTTAGCGCCCTGCGGCGCTCTCAGCTCACTTCTGACGACTGGCACTTGGCCTTTCGAGACGACGAGCACATCGTCCCAGACGCCACGACCCGCGCTCTCGGCAACACCAGCTGACGCACTTGTTCCTGTCCTTTTCCCGTCCGGCCCCAGGTCCAAGCCGCCCGGCACCCGCATCATCATTTTCTGCACCACCAAGCGCATGTGCGACCAGCTGTCGATGCAGATGGGCCGCGAGTTCCGCTCGGCCGCCATCCACGGCGACAAGAAGCAGAGCGAGCGCGACTACGTGCTGCAGCAGTTCAAGGAGGGCCGCGTGCCCATCCTGGTTGCCACCGACGTCGCGGCGCGCGGTCTCGACATCCCCAACGTCGCCGCCGTTGTCAACTTCGACTTCCCCACCGGCACCGAGGACTACATCCACCGCATCGGCCGCACGGGCCGTGCCGGCGCCACCGGCGAGGCCTTCACGTTCATGACGCAGGAGGACTCGAAGCACGCGCGCGACCTGATGCAGGTCATGCGCGAGGCCGGCCAGGTCATCTCGCCTGCTCTGGAGGCGCTCGCAGCCCGCGGCGGCTTCGGCGGCGGCGGCGGCCGCAACCGCTGGGCTGGCGGCGGTGGCCGCGGCGGCGGCGGCGGCTTCGGTGGCGGCTTCGGCGGTGGCTTCGGCGGCGGCGGCGGCTACGGTGGCGGCATGGGTGGCGGCGGCTATGGCGCGCCATCGGCGTACGGCGGGTACAATGCCATGGCACCGCCGGGCACGGCGCCGTCGTACGGCGGTGGTGCTGACCGCGGCCGGGAGCGCAGCCGCAGCCCGCGCCGCGGCCGGTCGCGGTCTCGGTCCCGGTCTCGGGGCCGGGGCAGCCCCTCGTACGACCGCTACCCCCGCTAAGGGGTGCGCGGTCGGGATGGCGGCAGCCGGCAGGGGCTGAGCGGAGCGGAGCGGCGTGTACGGGGTAAGGGTGGCGCACGCGTTGCGCGTGACGTCTGTCGATGTGCTGCTGGGACTGAGTGCTGAGGTTGTGTGGCCGAGGGAGCTGCGTGCGGGTGTGGGCCGTGTCGTGGCGGCCTGCGCGTGTGCTCGTGTGCGTGTTGTTGCTGCTGGCTGATGGCAAGGGCCCTCACTACTGGCCTGAGCTGCAAGTTGACGCTTGGGCCTGACGTTTGCTGACCCAGAGACCTGTGAGATGGGATGGCGCGTGTGACTGCGTGGCTCGGCATGACGGAACTCGAGTTGGGGCGTGACTGAGGCTGTGAGTGCGAACAGACCATGATCGAGGCAGGCGTGGGCTGTGGGTCGGGCGCGTGGTCGCCAGCAGCGCGCAACGGGACGCCGTGTTCGTCCGAAGGAGGTCTGAAAGGTTACAGGAAAGAGCTTGCCCCAGGCTGGGGTTTCACTGCAGAACGGCTTGCACATGTGCAGAGGCCCTAAGCGGATGAATAATTCTAGCGGATGAATATATAATCTAGGTGGTCCATAACACGCGCAGCCATCCCAGCCCCTATCTCACGTGTGTCCGCAGCGCGCATACACATGGAGGCACGCAAGGAATAGCACTGGCTCTACCCTATCCACATGTGCATGCCACCAGCAGGCCCCTGGCCACCAGGCTACACAACACAGGTGCCACGGCCACGGGCCATACAAGCACCGGGGCAGCTGCATTGACCTGCAGGTTAGCGCGTCGTCCTGGCCGTGCTCACGACCGTGTCATCGTCATGAAGCAGTGATATAAACAACGTAAGCAGTCATGCAAAGTTGCTATGTGGCGTTGCGTCGTGCGGTCGTGTCACATTCAGCTAGGTCATAGAGCGACATCACGCGCACATAAGTCGTAGAGCGATACGTCACGCGTGAAAGCAGAACCCTACCAGCCATTCGGGAGCGTCCCCTCTCCTGCACCGGCGTGCGCTACTCAAGCCCTCCCACCCTTCCACAAAAATCACGCCTGGCAGCGTTCCCACGGTCGCCACCCAAGCAGGAAACGCGCGCGAGCGCACATACCAGAGGTAAGGAGCCGCCCCGGTTACCCCTTCCTGGCCTCTGCAGCCGGCTCGTCGCCGTGCTTGTCTCCGCCCATGACCTCCATGAGCAGCTCGGGCGCGTACCGCGGGTTCCCGCCGTGCGCGTCGCAGTCCTCGCAGAAGGCCAGCAGGATGGTCTCCACCGCCATCTCGTATACGGCAAAGAAGATCTCTGCGGGGGGCCGGCGAAAGCCGAGGAGCACACGGGCATGGCATGACGTGAGGCCTCATTCAAAGTGAGCCGGCCAGTCCTGAGCTCGGTGGTGGCGAGGTCAGGTGGGCGAGGTGCACGGCATGAGGCGCCGCAAACGCAGCCAGGGGTCTCTGCGCCCAAGCCCTCTGCCCCAGCGGCCCAGGCCCCACCTGCCACGACGAAGGCGGTGATAACGGACAGCGCGATGGGCAGCACGGGGCTGTACAGGTAGGTCTCGGGGTACTTGGAGGGGTTGTTGTAGTAGTCGGCCTCGGTCAGCGCGTAGCTGCGAGGCGGCAGCGAAACGGGGCGCAGCAGCCGGCGGCGGATGAGACGTACAAGGCGAAGATGGCAGCATGCGCCGGGGGGGGCTGGCTGCGACCTGCAAGGAGCGCCGAGCGCAGCCAGCTGCATCTCCGGTACGGCTGCGATGATGCCTGGCTGCCGGCGTGCCCGTGCATCCCACTCACGCGACGACGCCGCCGGTGGCCGCCACCGAGACCTTGCCCAGGAAGATGAGCACGTCGGCCACCAGATTGACCACGGCCATGCGGAGCGCGTTCTGCAGGTGGCGCAGTGGGTGCGAGGGCGGGGGGAGTGCAGCGTGGGGACCAGCGCCCAGCAGCGCAGAGAACGGCTGGCAGGAAGCGAGAGCGGCGACCCATGCGCACGGGACAGCCTCGCCTCCAGATGCCTCATTTGCGTTCGCGTAGCCTCGCGCCACCGGGGCAACTCCTTCGCGAGCCCTCTGCATTGCAGTGCCCAGCGACTCCCCTCGCTCGCCTCACCGTGATAATGAGCTTGACTGCGGCCAGCGCGGAGCAGCAGTAGCCCTTGCCCTTGACCGCCACCATGATGTAGGCGTTGCGGTTGATGTACTGTACGATCTTCTCGATGCACCACATGCAGCACTTGGCGCAGCACATGCACCACTCGGCGATCTTGTTGCCAGCCTGATGGATGGAGGGCGGGTAGGGTAGGCATCCAGGGACGGATTGAAGCCGGGCAGGAGCTGGGCCAAGTGGGACGCGAGGGCTGAGCGGGCAAGGGGTGCCATGTGCGGCCGGCGGTCAGCAGCATGCCGTACCTGCAACTCCTTGGTTTTCCGGTCCAAGTATTCAAGTATGAACCTGATAGCGTGAGGGGGGTGGCAAGAGATGACGGGACATCGCGCAAAGCCGCTGCAGGGCATGGTTGCCCAGCCCGGGAACGTTCTCGAGGCCAACAAGCGGCACAGGACTATCTCCCCAGGCTGCCAGCTCTGGCCCACACCAGCGTGCATGGAACAGCGAGGCCGCGTCGCACCTGATAAACTGAATCACGGCAATGATGAAGGCGCCGAAGCATATGGACCCCATGTGGAAGATGACCGTGTTCTTGAGCGCGCTCAGTACGGGGAAGGCGGGCATGTTCGCCGAGTCGCCGCGCGCCCAGTAGAAGTGCGCGATAGCCCCCGCAATGGTGACGCAGGAGAAGCCCACGATGACTGGATGGGTGCAGGGGAGCAGGGGAGGAGGACGAGGCGCAGTGCCGGATATGTTAGCGGGTGTTCATGGCGGTTGCAGTAAGCCTACCGCGATGTCATGGCTTGCAAAGCCAGCAATGGCAGGAGCGGCACAGAACCGGCGCCCGGTCCCTAGCCGGATTCCCTCCCCTGTCAGACATTAAGATCTAGCGCCCACCCTGGTTGGTCCACAGCAGCCCGAAGAAGTGGTAGATGAAGGTGTACTTCATCTTGGTGTTCCAGGTGTACGTCAGGTAGCAGTTGGGGTCGCGGCCACACAGGAAAGCGCGCGCTTCGCTGCGACACACGATGGGCAGGGTGCCGGCAGCCGGCGGCAGCAAGAACGGCAGGTTAACACAGAGCAAGGCACACCGCCCGCCCGGGGCGACGGGCTACATGCGTGAAGACCAGGCTCCCGGGGGCCAGCGGGCGCTGCTCACGTTGAGACGTTGCTGTAGCAGGCGGCGCGGGTGCCGTTGAGCGAGTACTCGGCCGCTGTGCTGTTGAGTGTGCTGTTGACGTAGCCCATGGCGGCGGCCTCGGCATCAAAGCTCTGCAGTGCAAGCGGCAAGGCGGCGCGGGGCAGCGGGTCAGAGCCGTGGACGAGTTCGCGCCTAGCCAGCAGGGCTGCGGTCACCGTGACCCCGAAATCCTGCTGTGGTGCGCCCGACAGCAGGGCTGCGCTGCGCTCGCCTGCACGCTGCTGGCAAGGTTGGAGACATTGGCGAAGGAGCTGAAGGCGAAGACCTCCGGGGTGTCGGGCCGGCAGTTTGCGGTGAGGTCACCAGCCGAGTAGAGCAGCGCGGTCACTGCCACCCAGTAGAGCACCAGCCCAACCTGCGTGGCAAGGCGGGGTAAGGTGGGGCGCGATGGCTTCACCAGCGTGCGGCGGCGGGACGGGGCGCAACCAGGACCAGCGTCGCATGGGTGCCTCGGGCTGACGTGTCCCTCCCGACAACCCTCAATGACAACGTGTGCGTGCGCACCTCAAAGACGAAGGGGATCATGGGGAAGAAGATGATGGACGGCATCGAGCCCACCGCCTGACTGGCGACCTGCGCGGCAAGGGCAGCGGACAGCAGGACCAGCGGCGTCGGCTGCAGCTCTAATCTGGCGGCAGCTGCCTGCTGCAAGGCCCACACCGCATGAAGGTACGGCAGCGAGACCCAAGGCGTCCACCGCAGTACCGTACCTTGATGCAGGCCACCGCGATCTTGATGCGGCTGATGCACAGCAGCGTGATGAGCAGCACGATGCCCGCAACCACGGTGGTCCCGATCGCGATCCAGAACCACGTGCGCTGCTCGCTCTGCGCCGGGTTAACTTCCACCGGCAGCGCATCCAGCACTGCCTGCAGTGAGGACAGCAGATGGGGGCAGGGTTCGCATGGATGCAGCGCCAGGCACAGGGCGAGGCCGCGGAGCACCGACCGCTGCGCCGCATGTGCGAACTAGCACAGCCCGTGGTGGCGCGCTCGTTGGGGCGCTGCGCCGCTCACCCCTCCCACGGCGCCGTCACCAATGTAGCCGGCCTTGACCCAAGTGAAGAGGCAGGCGCCAATGCAGGCCAGGTTGACGACGATGATGGTGAGCCACACCATAATGCCGCCCATGAAGCGCAGGATGACCAGCCACATCTGGGGGGAGAGGGGAGGGCCATGCGGGGGCAAGGCCACAGCGTGAAGAGGGCAAGGCAAGCTGGCCCCGCGCCGACAGGCCGTGCGCGCCCCGGCAACCTAGTGCTGCTTCACTGCCTGCGCACCAGCGACATGACCAGGCCCGTGACGAGGCCACCAATGACGATGATGAGCACACCACGGCTGATGTCGCCCACGTAGCGCGCGAACTTCTGGCTGACGTCGTCCCACTGATCCACAAACTCCTACACGCGGGGCGCCGCCGTCGGGGGGCGTTAGGACAGTGGCGTAGACCGCCGCGAGCCGGTAGATGCCTACGGCTCAAGAGCGTGCGGCCTCGTGCAGCTGCACAGGGGCAGCCAGGCCGACTACGCCCGTGGTCTATGCGACAGCCGTCTACTACCGGGGCCGGCCGACCAACCTGCACCATCTCCTGGTCCTTTAGCTTCTCAACTGCGCCGCTCGCCACCTTGGACAGCTTGTCCGTCAGCCCGGGCGGGAACTCGGGGAAGCACCTGCACGGACGCCACAGTCAATACAACAAGCAGCGCGGGGCGACAGCGCTTGAGGGTCGCTGTCAACGGCTGCAGCCCCAGCGCCTTGCCCGCTCGGCGCCCCGCGCGCGTGTGTTCGCTCTTGAGTCAAGCACGCAGCGTGTGCGCCCGCGCAAGCGCCCCACCTGTAGAAGTAAGGCACGGTGGCGAAGAGGTTGGGGTAGCAGGGTCCGTTGCCGGGGAACTGGCTCATGAGCTGGTAGTAACGGCCGCTCATGTTGGCCTCCAGCTCCTCCGCACCGCTGCGCAGCGCACCGCCCAGGCTCTTGACGCGCTGCGGGGCGGCGGTGGAAAGCGAGCTCACGCCAAGCATACGGCGCTGGTGGACAACATGAGCGGCGCTCCGCAGCGCGGGCCGGCAGCATGCGCTTCCCTCGGCTACAGACTTGTTGGCAGGTTGGCGCAGGTTCCGGGGATGGCCTTGCCGCCGTCAGCATGCCCTGATCCCGGGCTGCGCTTGCAGCTAGGCGGCTGCGGCGCGCAGCTAGGCACTGCACGCGAAACGGAGCCGGGCGCTGGCAACACGCGGGGCGCCTGGGCTTCGACACTGTGCGCAGCTGCGCAAGGAGACTAGCGCGCTCAGCGCTGCAGTCGCGGCGGCGGCCGCTCACCGCCAGGAAGGAGGCAATGTCGGGGTCCGAGATGTTAGTCACCAGCGCCAACTGCTCCCAATAGCTGGTGTCCCAGGCGGTCACGTTGGGTATCCGCCCGTACAGGTCGTCCTCGGCGAAACGATAGTAGGGGCACCTGGTTGGCCAGGGGCGACGGGGCCATGACGATGCGGGACAAGGCGCCGTGTGGGTACGGTTGTGTGCGCCGCTGCCAGTGCCTGGGCCCCGCGCCAATGCAGGGCTGCCCCCGCTCTCACGTGAATTGCTCGTCGCGGGCGCAGGGCAGGTCATCCGGCCCGCACGCCGCCGTCTTGCCGGGGCACCCGACCGAGCACACGCTCTTGGCGTATCGCATCCCCGCCGGCGACAGGAGCTCCAGCGGGTTAAGGTAGTACATCTGTGGCATGACGTTGCGGACAGGGGTTTCAGGTGGGATGCGCAAGGACGGCCGAGGTGGGCCTGGCCTGGCAGCGTGGTCGGGCCCGTTGCTTGCGGTGCGCCCTAGGATGCGACAGCCGCAGCGGCATTGCAGCGTGTCCCCGACACACGCCTCACGTTCTTGCTGTTCCTGAAGTCAAACGTTGCGCCCAAGAGGTGGTTCTCGGAGCCACAAGTCATGCCGTAACTATCAATGCCATAAAGTAATCGGTTCGGCTCGCCTGCGCAAAAGCAGAAAGCCGGGGAAAGGGGCGGGTTCGCGGCGTGGGCTAGGTACATGCGAGGCCTTTGAAGCCGGGCGCTGCTGCGCAGGGCGAACGGGGCTGGCTGTGGTGATAAGAGGATCTCGTGTCCAATTCGTCTGTGGCATGCGCGAAATGATCGCCGGCACGCTGGGATGATCTGCAGTAGCTGAGATGGGATAGGCCAAAATACCCAGCCCAGCGCAGACCCTCCGCCCACGCGCTACCCCCCGCCAAAGAGCGGGGTAAGGCTGCAGGCTCGGGTGCCTTGCCTCACCCTGCTTGAACGCCACGCCGCAGACGATGAACATCCCAACCTGTGTCAAGGAAAGACGGACGGTGAGAGTGGAGAAGGGGCGGCGAGGGGGCGCAATAGCAGTAGCTGGGGCAGATGGGTTTTGGGCGCTGCATTCTGGAGCCGATGCGCCATGGCGGCCCATACCCACCCAAAATGCCACGAAGAATAACAAGCAGAGCACGTCCCGGCATCTTCGCTTGATGACCAGGCCCTGTCGCATCAGTGGGGAGCAGGGGTTCATTAGGGAAGGAAGCTACGAGCCTGTGACCTTGGAGCAGGGGTGCAACGCCCCGGGAGGGGCAGCGACGGCTTGCTGAGTTGCGCGTCCCAGCACTCCGGGAGGGCACGGGAGGAGAGCTGGAGGTTGCAGCTGGGGACACCACGCAACAGGGGGAAAGGTATGTACCGAGGGAAAGGCGCACTCAGACACACGTGCGTGCTCCCATGCCAGAGGTTCGGGCAGGGGAGAGGGGAGGGTGGTCGCCGCTGCAGCTGCCGACCCCCAAATACAAGGCCGCGGATAAACCATTCGCCATGTCGCGTGGAGCCCCTTCGGAGCTAGGCGCAGAGGTCCGGTGCCGTGCTGCGCTGACTCCGAGCTGCAGCACCATCGACCAAAGAGAAAGAAGCTATTGCATACAGACACGTGCTTCGGTATTCGTTTCACAACTCCCCGCAGCGCTGGGCTACGCAACGGGCTGACGGTCCATGGCTGTCGCTCAGCGTCCGCGGCCTTTACCGGCTTGTGCTCTTCCTCATCATCGCCGAAGCAACCCATCGTTGGTTACTGCAATCGCGGTTCGTTATATTGTCGGGGGTGCTGGCGAAGGTCAGCGTTCAATGTGTGAGTGCAGGGCTTCAAGCTTCGAGTACAATGTCAACGTATAGCGTATGGGTAACCTGCGCTGGGTGTATGGCGGTAGGGGGTAGGAGCATGGCAGGAGGCGAAGGAGCAGCTACCGAGGTCCGCTGCAGTGTCCAAACTTCCGTACATTGCGACCGAAGTTCCCACCCAATTTCCCGACACCAACTTGCCCATCTCGTCCCCGACCCATAGCCAAATCCGACGCGATGCCGAGAACAGTCTGCGCGCGATGCTTCCTCTCTCTTCGCGCTTTTCACGCGCAAGACGTGCATTCCAGTGATCCTGTACCTATACAGCACTTGGTAGCCCAAAGCGGGTTTCAGTCTCGGTCAGCACCGTTGCCACCATCGCTGCCACGATGCCGCCCGCCCAGAAATGCGCCGCGGCCGCTGCAGGCGCTGAGGACGGCGTAGTGGATCTCGTGTCGGACAGCGGCTCGGACAGCGGCAGCGAGAGCGAGCGCGGCGCAGTGAGGTGCGCCAAAGCGGGCGCTGCCCCGCCCCGCCGGCCCTCCTGGCCGGCCCCGCCCGCCGCGCCGCGCCTCACCGTGTCGCGCCTCGCTCCGCAGCGCCGCGCCCCGCTGCTGTGCGCCCCACTGGTGTGGCGTGTGGTGCCCCAATCCGCTGTCGTCCCGCTTCGTCGCTCGTCCTGATGTCTCGGCTCGTTCGCCGCCGCGGTGCCGCAGGCCCGCTGCACGGTGGCACCGTGGTAACATCCCCAGCGGCGGCAGCGACGACGCGGACGCGCCTGCGGACTTCACCGACGACGACGTGTGAGTCCAAGCCGCAGGGGCACAGCGGCTGCCCCCCGCCGGCTAGCCGCAACAACAGACGCCCTCCCCCTCTGCCCATCGCCGCACTGCTTGCACCGCACAGCATCGACCAGACGCGCTCGCCCAAGCGGCGCCGCACCATGCCCCGCAACACCGGCGCTCACTCCGCGGCCGCTCCTCCGGCGGCCGGCGCCGCTGCTGCTGGAGCTGCCGCACCGGACGCCGCTGCTGGGCCCGCGGCCGAGCCCGCGGCTGACGCATTGCTGCAGGGCTACGTGGACGGCGAGCCCGAGTAAGCCACGCGCGGGTAAACGTGTAGCGCTGACCCGCCAATCCAAGGCCACGGTTTCTTGGGGGCGAGCTGCTCTGCTGCTGCGTCACCCTGCGCAGCCGCGTCCACCCTTCCCTTTCGTGCCTGCGCCCCACCGCCAGGCACCTTCGTCGGTCGCTGGCCCGGTACTGCCGGAAAGTGGTGCCGCTGCACGACTCGCTAAGGGGGAAGGGACTCGCCGCAAAACTT